>JAVSBS010017646.1:0-47641 GCA_033124195.1 Coracias cyanogaster | reverse complement strand
GTAAATACCCGCGGGCCGGTTTGAGGAGCCCCAGGGGCCGCATCCGGCCCGCGGGCCGTAGTTTGAGGACCCCTGCTGTAAACATTCACACAGACACAAAAGCCAACAGAGCTCAAGGACAGCAAGCAATTTCACATCAAAGATAACTTCTGCATTACTGAAAAGAGCTGGATTCGTTATGGACATGGTATATGTGCCCACAGTACCTTAACAGGTGACGGATTTAAATCCAGATCTTGGATTTTTATGTAAAGTCAGTTTGCTGTCCCACAAAAAAAAAAAAATCTATATGAAGATGATGCCCTCTACTCCTAACAACATCCCAGCATGAACACACCACTTTGCTAATAAGGCTGTAAGTGAAAATGTCAGAATTACTCATTCCACAGTGAAGTTATTAGGTTTGAAGCAAAGAGTTAACAATGGCTGAACAGATGGTTTTAAATTGGGAAGATCTGCAGAGCGCAGGGAGGAAATGCTAGAAAGGACAAATAAGCAGAAAATAATTCTTCACTGAAAATGAGAGGTAATGAGTCTCAGGATATTTTAACAGGGAAGCAGCTATGAATGAATGAGCCCAATACTGGACAATTATTTGAGTTTAGAAGAGATAATAATAATAATTAATAATAATGATGTTGTGTGTAGACTTTTAAGATGTATGAGCAATGACTTTGCTCAAGATACAAAAGGTAACAGAACACTTTCCCACAGTTTTGAGGCATAAATTTTTCACTAGCATTAGCTTTTCCCCCTAACAAATCAATTTTCAGAAATTAAAAAATAGAGTGATCCAGGGAAAAAGTGTTGTATGGAGACAAACTGAGAGCTATAGACATCCAGTTTGGTGGGGCATAATAGTCCATCAAGCACTGACCATAGAAGTTAACAACTTACTGCAGGCCACTGTGTATGAAGTTAATTCATCGTAGCCTCTATTTGTAAAACCAAAATCAGGACTCCAAGAGCCATCTTTAGATGACTCCATCTGGGGTTCAAGTAAAAATGAACCCTTACCAACAGGTACCTTGATAACTTTTGGCTTGATAAAAGTGCAGTAGGTACTTGACATATGACATGAGATAGGCTAAATATGACATACCAATAAAGAAATAAATGTTTGCTCTGCTGCGCAAAACATCGTTTTTAGAAAATTGTGTAGACAAACTGCTTCCCACTTTGTTTGGGTACTAAGAGGACTGCACACATACCAAAATTCAAGCACATTGTATCCAGGGGAGCAGTACCATTTAAATCCTTCTAGTTTAATATTGTATTAAACCTGACAGCTGAAGAACTGTTAAATATGCACAATTTGGTGCTACTGTAGTGAATCACACTCATCCAGACAAAAACCCAAAAGCTAAGTTTCACCAAGAGGTCTCTATTCAAACACCTAATCCCAGTTTACACTCAGGTAGTTTTGTTTCTTAACTGATCATACAACACTGGCAGTCACAAGGTGAGACCCCAGTGAACACATACTGCTCTTTCCATCTACTAATGGGGTCCACAACTCAGTGCAGTTAACCTGTGAAGTGCTGGAACACTGCTGAAAGGCAACAATAGTCATGTGACCACTGGGATGTTACTCTATGGAGTGATTCATTGCAGTGGGATACTACAATTTTGCTGATCCATCATTTCCCATCTAGAGGTAATATATCTGGGGAACTTTGATGAAGAGAATACTCCAAGTCATGGTCAGCAAAAAACTTCATCAAAGTACCTGCAAATTTATTTACAAACAGATCAGACCTCAGGAATTGGTCTAGGATAATTCATTTAACAAGAACAGTGCCACATGGAGAAGCAAGTATTTGAACAACATTAACATCTACAAACAAACAGTACTTCTGGAAAGCAGCTCTAACAACTATTTTATTTATCAGTCAAACACCATCGCCATTTGACGTTACCCTGTAGGAGTGGAATTTGTGAATCTGAAGAACTGTCACCACATGGGTATTGAAACCATCAATTCTTACAGTACGAGGTCTGGCTTATGCATAAACTGCACAATTCTGCAACTGATTACAGCCACTGACTTCTGGCCTGTACTGCACAGCCAATGCAATTGGGTTTGATGTGCCTGCCCTTCCAGCTATGGTGTCACCTGAGTATATATTTCTACGCTGCAGGACACAGCTGCATTTGCTCCATTATCCAGCCTTGTCTTTTGAACCATGGCTGCCCTGCCTGGCACAAACAGTTCTCTAGTGACCACAGAGTTTAATCTAGGCTGCTTCCAGTACTCAAGTCAGACTATTTATAGATAAAACAAATAGCTGATTTTTGTCATCACTACAGTATGTTGTACTCTGCAGCTTACATATTTCCTTCCCAGGTAAAACACTGTCTTGGCTGTTCTGCCGAAAGACTCCAGTACATTTTGCACATGCTGTTGCATAATGCTATGCATTACATACATTCACATCCTAGATAACACCCACAGCATCTAAAACTACACCTACCTGCTCTGGCTTAAGTCAGATAAAAATGATCTGAAAACTTCAGTACAGGTATTGGTGCAAAACTAACGAAAGTAAAAGAAAAAAATTTCTCAGTTATTTCAATGCTTTTTGAAATATATCAAAGAACAAAATAGTTGTAAGAGACTTAAAGATTTCACTACATTTAAAAATTATTTTTATTTTGCTTTCAAGTCTGAAATTATTAATAAGACCTGGGCAAGTACTGTTGCTTCTGTAAAGCAATATTATAAACCAACACTTTACTACAGGAATCTCTGGAGTCTCAGATTCACCTGTTCAATTGAATTGCTCCTCAAAACTCATTTAATGTGTATGTCATCTTAAATTAGCTGAATCACAAATCTTAGAAGGAATTTTTTTATGTGAGAGACATTCCAGTACGCTTAGCTCTAAATAATTATTTGACTTTGCATCAATAATCAGGTATCTGTATTTCTGCAGAGCCACCTCATCAGTT
Organism: Coracias cyanogaster; assembly: GCA_033124195.1. Classification (NCBI taxonomy): domain Eukaryota; kingdom Metazoa; phylum Chordata; class Aves; order Coraciiformes; family Coraciidae; genus Coracias; species Coracias cyanogaster. Next base: position 44,689 of record JAVSBS010017646.1, on the reverse strand, counting down.
CTTAATAAATTTTTTCCACAGAAAAAGAAATGAAAACAGACAATTTCATTTAAAAATTTTTACATTGTAAGAGCATTAGGGCTGTGCCGTAACAGTATAATTCTGGAAATATGTAGTTAAAAAGCAAATGTTCCTCATGTGGCATCTTTCTCTACAGCGATACTGAAATGCCACTGCCAGAACAGCAAAATTGGAGCTATACAACCAAATCTAGCCTATTACATACAGATGTAAGTCTATTAAGTCAGTAAAATTGCAGAATCCTGTATTGTACCTGAATAAAATATGTGAAAATATGTTAGCACTGAAACCGAGCCATTCTTTTATCTATTTTTTCATTTAACTTACAACTACGCATGAACTCTTCCATGTAATGCTTGATAAAGACTACTTGTAGATTGCAAGCAAAGGATCCCTAATAGTATTTTGACCACAGACAAAATAATACTGTCATATCATTAGCACCTTTGAAACATTTCATGTTTTATTTAAACCATTTACTATCTAAAATATGCTCATACATGCAAACTTGAAATACAGGTGAGCACATCTCATTTAGTATCACATTCTGCAACCTGTGTAGCAATGGTGGTAGTAATCCTGAGCACTGTAAGATAGAATGGGCAAAGAAATGTCAAAGTTTCAAGAAGCTAACATTAGACATTTGTGTTTATGAAGTATGTTTCAGTGACTCACTGCCCTTTTTTCCTATTCCTTTTTAAAAAAAGTATTAAGTTTTTTTCCTAAGGTCCACAGTTGAATCAAATGTCCAGCCTGCTTTAAGAGTCCATAACTTAACATCAGTGATGACAGTATCGATATAAAAAGTTTTGCCCTTCTAGGGCCTTGTACTTAGTATCTGCTTTTACAATCAAACCAACTCACTGCAGTTAATATCTAACTTAAAGACTACTACAATGAAATATCCTTAAAAGCAAATATAGCCACAAGAGCAAATATAACTGAAAAAATATATGTCTGAGCAACTTTAAAAATTGCTACAGGATATTAATATGTTCATGGTTGTGAGTGAGAATAAAAGAGATGACAACAGAAAATTGCCCTTCTCCCAACCACAGAAAAAAACTGCTAAAGTATCTTACATATTATAAGTCAAAGGTGGGAAAAACTGAACTGACCTTGGAGGAGAGCTTAGGCAGCTTTACCAAAGTGAAGATCTAACCACTCATTCTCCCTACCATATAATATGGAAGTCACAAAGAAGCATTTCCTCCCCATGCAAAGCGGTTGTTAACGTTCCCACATCACTCGGGTAAAAAGCTGCTGATTCCTGATCTCCCACTTGCAATACTGGTACCTTTGTGTCTTTCAACATTTTGCTTGATCTCTTGGTCTTACAGTTTGATTATCTGTAACATATATAAAGGTTGCTATGTGAAATTAGCATTTGTACAGCTCTTTGGAAATGTAAATCACTGGGGGAGTGTTAATCGCTGCTAAGACAAGGGCTGCCTGACCGTTTCTGGCTATCATGAAGGCCAGTTGCTGCAGGGGAAATTCTCCTCTTAAGGCAGGTAGACCGGCAAGCATGATTTTTAATTTACATCAGTGTGAACTGTGCATCTATACATATATTAATATGGCATTATTAATATATTAATAAGCACTGTGTCCTTCAAAAGGAATGAAAAAACTCTGCATAAATTATTCAAAATTATCTAGATAAAAAGTGACTGTTGCAGTAAGGTAAGGTTATAAACTGTCTGGGGCAAAACAAACAATGTTATTATAACATTGTTATTACAGAGCCATCACCTTTTAAAAATGCTACTTCAGTTATGGAATTATTTAATATTGTGTTAAATGGCACATTTCTCTTAACAAACTGCCACTCTGTTCACATTAATCTTTTTCTTTGCATGTGAATATTTTTGTTAAGTTGTGATGAATTCTTTCTTCTTTAATCCAAACAATTTTCCCGTTATCCTTTAATTTCCACAGAAATTTCTGCTGATTATTTCCTGTGTAAAATAAATCTGTATAACTATTAAGACATTAATGAAATATTATTTCAAATTTTGGCATTATTTTCTCACTATATAATACAGTATGCTCTCTTAAATAAGGAAACATTAAACAAAATCATAATCAGATTAAAAAAGCAAAGATGGAGAGTACCATGGGATCAGCCAGGATGGCTGTATTCGAAAATTTTACCATGACCATGGTCCCTGTTTTCCCATATCAGAAACAAGCAAAGAAGCTTCAAAACAATAAAGTTTCAAAGAAGGTTCAATATGTTAGATACATGGGTTTGTAGCCAGAGTAGTTAAAGGGCTAAGGCTGTAAAAGAAGTAAGATGTGTAGGAAGAGAAAAATGTTCTCATATAAAACTGATAGGAGAACATGGCCACATAACTGAGTAAGGCTTCCCCCCGCTCTTCCAGTTAAAAAAAAAAAAAAACAAACAAAACCTTGTCATTACTGCCCAGATTTTAAAAACATTTAGAAATTCATACGGATGGATCTCTCTTGTGTGGACAGCGGGTCACTGTTCTCCATGTCTCCATGGCTTTTGTGCTATTGTCACACAACAGCGTGGTTGACACTTAGGTGGGGAATACGAAACAACAACAAAAATCACTGTCAGAACTGAGCTAGCTGCAGTACAGATGACATTGAAATCCCGTGTTGCTCTTTAAGTACAAAAAAACTGAAACAGATTTTTTCATCACATTTGTTTTAATGGTGTCATAACCAACTTCCTTCATTGCCCTTAATGGATAATTGAGATGCTTTCTTCCTATTTAAAGGCTCAATATAACTCTAACTTGTTACAATAGGAAACTGGATTGAACCCTAAGTAATCTGAGATGTGTTTAACAGGGGACCCATCTGGTGAGTCACACCAAACTCCAGCTCCTTTAATGGCTTAAAAAAACACTTTTTAAAGTTTCCTTATCAGCCCATAATCCTCAGTGGGAAGGTCTTAAGTTACAGCATCTACTCTAGTAATAGCTGAAAAGGTTGGTATATTTAAATAATTTTAATTTCAACTGTTAAAAAGTAATCAGTGAAGACTGACACAGTCAAAGATTGAGTATGTGGCTCTACTTTGTATTTACTGTTAGTAGAGAGGTCAAAGTGTTAGCTGAACAAAACTAAAAATCACAGTTTTTGCAAAGTGCTGCCTCCAGATGGAAAACCTGTGTCAAATCTATTCTTTCCCCATACGCTATTAAACGCAATTTCTGTCCATAAGGTATTTTTTTCTGCGTTGACTCTCACAATGGTAATTTTTAATTTAGATTTACCTGATATCTCAATAAAATCATCAGATCTATAAAGTAAGTTATATGGAGATGCGCTATGGGAGCAACAAACCAAATAGATATGAGAAGCAAGAAGCATCTGCAACTGCACTAGAACAGTCTCCTACACCTTCACCTCAAAAACAATGCACAAAAGGAATTCTTCAACCTAAATGCCAGAAATCAAATCTACCCCTTCACACTGCTGCTGCTTGAGATTTTCCTGCCACCTACACATCTCCTCTCCCTCTTCACCACAGATCTCTTCTGGGCAAGATGAGAGAAGTTCACATGCAGCACATGAAGTCCTTGCTCCTGGGAGGGGAAGGAAGCAGCTTTTGCTACTCCCTGACAGCAGTCAGTTATGTTGCTAGAAACTGAGAAGGAACATCTGGGGACGGAGGGAAAGCCTGGGAAAGTGAGTGAGTAACACAGCAGACTGCCACAGGTCTCTGGGTTCACAGTACCCGTAGTATTCACAGCCTATAGCTTTAATCCTTCCTCCAAGAGAAAAAGATTTGAAGGTCCTCTAGCTACCTATCAGCTCCACTCCTGAGCTTTGTCCTACCTTCTCCTGGATCTATAAAGCAATGAGGGTGGCAAGGGCTTTTTTCACTGACTGGGTAGGGTGCATTCGAGGTTATGCCAGGACAAATGCACACAGCCTGCTCTGCTGCTCCAGACCTCTAGCCCAGCTGCCACTGTGAACAGCATTATCAGCTTCTGCTCTCAATGGAAAATGTTGTATTTACAGTTAATTACAGAAATAACTGTCTTCTATGAAGACTTGCAATCTAGCACCAGTTTGAGCAGCTCAGGTTTCACTTTCCAGGTTACTGCTTCCTTTTCTTCAACTCACAACATTATCACTGAAGTAATCTTCATTTCTTGATATTTAGTATAAATAGAGCTTTCAAAGAAACTCATTACTGACTTTCCTGGGGGGGTACAAGAACAAATTATTCAGATTTCAAAGGCTGTTATCAGAGGAGAACAGGCTGCACCCAGGGTAACAGCAACCTCCCACAGGAATGTGGGAAAGAAATGCTTTTTTCTTTCTCTGTTCAATTAAGACAGGGCATTAGAGGGGTCTGTCGACCTACATTTGGGAAAAGCTGGTTCCCTTTATCTGTAGCAGCCTCTGATAACAAAAATCCAGACAGCTTCCACCATTTCTACAGCCCCAACAAGGCCTGCTGTTGAGGCAGCAGGAGCCTGCTGTGGGTCATCGGTCTCAGAAGAGAGCTGGGCTGCTCCTGCAGCTCATCCCAAATGCCAGACGGCTGAAGCACCACAGCCCGCTGTTCCTCAAGCTCATTTGAAGCCAGAGAGAAGAGAGGGAGCCAGCCTACATAACTAGAGATTCTCTTGGAGGAATTTTGCAGACAATTTCATCAACTGTCCCCAACAATTTAAAATATTAGTTCTTCAGGCACCATGACAACATACTAGCATCTTCAAGAATTGATACTCTGTGGGGCATTCGCACAGAAAAACATAACAGTTATCCATGCAAGCAATCTTTTATGCTATCCAACCTTTCATATAAATCCTATGTGGTATATTATAAAGAAAATCCTTACAGGATTCTTACTGTGGAAAAAAAAAGAACCTTTTTTTATTTTTTTTCAAGTTGTCAATATAACTTTAATCATTTTAACAGTACACTCTACAGCAACAGTCTTGTCCCTTGTGACATATCCCCAACATGCTCCCCACAGAAAATTGTATATGGAAATTCATGGAAACATCCTCTTTAATACTCAGCTGCAGTTTTAAACTGCAACTCCATTGAGTATAATTCTCTTCACTACAAACCTCAAGTCTCTTTGTTTCTGCTATTTATTATTAATCATCTAGAGGGACATATGGTTCAATCACACTTATGCAATTCTTTCTTTTACTATTATCACAGAGTATTAACAAAACTCTGAAAGATTAAGGGAGGACTTCCACCATAATGCAGACCTCCTGCAGCTCCTTACTCATCCAAGGAGATCCTCAAAGACAATAAAAAGATGACAGGAAAAGCTTCAGGGTCAGTGTTATTTGGGAGAGTAAAGGAAAGATATTTCCATGAAGATTCTTATGCTGGTTTCCTCTCTAAAGCCCATTCCCACAGAGCAACTCTCTGACTGCAGGAACAAGCACTAAAATATTGAAGCAATAAGTTCCTGATGCTCATCCTCACTCACCTTGCACCAGCAGAATTCATTGTGGTGTTACCACAGTTTGAAGACTTTTTTAAAGGACCAAAATTAACAAAAATTGAGGCAGGGAATGGGACGAAGGGGAAATTTCTATTCAAGTCTTTTTAAAAAAATACTTATAAATCAGCAAGTTTTCCTATCCTTCAAATTACATTCAAGCTAACAATACCTTCCAGACCTGTTGTTTCATACTTTGAAATCGTATTTTGCACTTCTGCTTGTCAGGTGCTTGCATATTCATACATTGTGTCTTGGAGCCATGGCATAGAGAAGAAGCCAGTGTGCATACTAACAAGGTAAGATACAGCAGGACAAGGGCCCTGCTAGTAATTTGGCCAGCTTGTCTTACAGCCTCAGAAGTGCTACCACTGCCTCACATACTAGTCAAGCTTAAACATTGTGTTCTATACACCCCTGCCCTGAGAATTTTCTCAACGCATTGAAAGCTGATGTCAATGTGCCTACCCTAAAAAGCTATGTAAATGTTTTATCTGAAAATTTCTAATAACAAGTATAACAATGTATTTTTCAACCCAGAAAGCACAAAATTGTTCTAATTAAAGGATGTGTAAGAACAACTATACTATGATCAGATTAGAGGTCCACATTGTCCCTGGAATAGTCAGAATATTGGGCTGTTAGTGGATGCTTTGGTGTAGAGAATAAGAAATAAGGTACAGAAAGAATAAATGCTTTCTGGAATGTCACACAGGGAAGGTGGGACCCAATTCCTACCTGATTGTTATCAGCTATTTAAGGACTCTGTGCTGGAGTTTATTAAGTATGATAATCTGGATGCAAACATAACTGATTAGCCAATTTTGATTTATATCAGCATACACAACAGCTAAATGCCAATACGCAATCACTAAAAGCAAACAACAAAAAAAGTATATACTGAGCCACAGAACCACACAAGAATTCAGCTAGTGCAACCTGCAAGATTGCGCAAGGCTTTGTCTAGTTAGTGAAGAAAATGGAGATTCCACCACCCTTCTGAGCTGCTCCAGTGTTGAAGTACTCTCATGTGAACATTTCCATCCTTACACCCAGTTCTGTTTCAACTTATGACCATTATCCCTCATTCTCCTACTGTGCACCTGAGTTAAAAAGTACATTTCTGCTATGCACGGCAATCCCATGGATCAGAGATGATCTATCCTGATTAAAACTGGCATACACTTTCTTCACATGTACAGAAATTACTTCCAAGCAGACATGCTCTATCACTCTCCCAGTGACAGTGGTTGACCAACTTGCAGTAACCCAGACATTCCTTCTTGCCCTTCTTGAAAATGGGTACAACATTAACCTTTCTCCAGTTACTGGAGACCTCCCCCAGTGTGCAGCATCTTTTAAAGATGAGAGAGAGCAGCCTGACAATGACATCACTCAGCTTTCCCAGTACTCTCAGGAGGCCTCCTGCCTGGACCCATGAACTTGCATGGATCAAGATTTCTCAGAAGATCTCTGACTCACCCCTTTCCTCCCTGAATCACATCTCTGAGGACAAAGGCCTGTGAGTTCTTATTCAAGAAGACAAACACAAGGAAGTAATGGAGCACTGCAGCCTTATGAGAGTCTGCTGTGACTAAATCATCTGCCCCACTTAGCAATGGGTCTATGTCATGGGTTAGGGCTGGGCTGGCCGCTACAGGAGTGACAGACACTCTCCATTAACCCTTGCCCCTTCACAAGGGAGAAAGGCAGGCAATAAGGGAGACAGGCTTATGGATTGGAAAAGAAAACTAAAACAGCTGGAATGAAAGTAGTAAAAATAAAATGAAATATATAAAAATATACACAAAACCAACCTCCCTGATGGAAATAACATCACCATCACCACTGATGCTGTGGGCGGGCACTGGGGAAGTCCCAGACTGGACTCAACGGCAGACAGGAGTGGGTTTCAGGAATACATACATTAGGATCAAAGGCAAAAGAGACAGAGTTCCCCTTGGATGCCAGCCGTTAAAGAAGAGAGCTTGACTCTCATGATCCCTCAGCTTTAAACTGAATATGATGTATATGGGATGGAATACCTCGTTGGTCAGTTTAGGGTCACCTGTCCTGTCCACTTCTCCCAATAGGTGCAGCCTTTTACTTTCTGCACCCCCAACATGGTATGCAAGATTTAGCAGTGACCTTGGTCTGCACAGGAGCAAGTATAAGCAAGAGCCTTTTTGCATACCGATCCTTGGTAGTAACTATAACAAACATTGAGCGTTATCACTTCTAGAAGCAGACGCTGTCTGCAAAAATATGCCATTAACTTCAGAAAGTGAAGTTACTTAGAAGAGATTTACCTGAAAAGTAAAATCACTGAACAGAATTAGTTCTTTTCTAACTCAGACCAGGACAGCCTAAAAGTTCCACAACCCCTTATGGCTCTTCTCCATCACACTCTTCCAGCATCATACCTTTGCCTCCTCAACACCCTATTGTTACCAACCTCCTTCACCTCAACACATTTTCCTCCCAGATGTATTGATCTTCTCACAGACCTTCTGTTGCTACCATCTAAACCCCTCCAACACCTCAGATCCTTCTGCCTGGGGCTACTCAGAAGCACCCTCACACAGAGTCAAAGATAATATGCCCGGCTGAGCTTGTCTGTTTCTCTCGTGTTTTCATCTGTATTTGCTCCTATAGTTTTTGGTATGTATTTCTTAGAGGTTCAAAGTGACATTTTTCAAATAAAGGGTCACTGAAATGACATATGGCACTGGTTATAGTATGCTCAATATTAATACAAATCACATATTTGCTTAAATAACCATTTTGCTTAGATTACTAATCACCTCATTGCAACTAACTCTTCAAAAGATACTCTTAGTGTTCGATCTTTGAGTTCATGCTCCTATCCATTCCTATACAGCCATTTGACACTTTATAATTAAGATAAATGCATTTATTCTGGAAACATCTGTTGCTTTCAAAACTGCTTAATGACTTTTCAAAAAAAAAAAAAAAAAAAAAAAGGCTCAAATATTTTCTTTTTTAAAAGTCAATACAAAGGCCAAACAAGTTAAAGTGAAGAAACGACTAACCAAAGGCTAAGGAACAACTATGCAGCCCAGTCTGTGTGGTAAATAGCATGAAGCACAAGGCTCTATTAATTTAAGTTTGTAATTGCTTATGGTGTTGCTCATTAAAGGTTTATAATACTTTACTTCTACTCAAGACAGCCATATGTGCGGGGGAAAATAAACAAACTCATAGAGAGCCAAATTCACACCACAGGACCAAGAATATTTCTTGCACTTCATAGGGAGAATTCCTAATATACTTTAATTTCCTCTGGAATTTTAATTAGATTTTAAAAAAAGAATGCAGGAAGAGAGTTCAAGGACTATTTTTCATAGCAACAATTATTCAAGATGTAGTCTCTCCTATTATATCTTCACAAGAAAGCCATTTTTTTATAGCTCATCCATTTTTAATTTGATAAAGCCTCTGTGTTCTGTTCTCCCTTTTCATTTGACTGCTGAGTCTTCTCACAAACGTTCATTTCCTAGCAGCTATAGCACAATGAACAGAAAAGCAAACCACCATTGATCTGAACAAAGACACTCCCACACAGCAGAGTATCTGTGTCTGGGAGCCCTGCTGTAGAAAAACACATGCCCACAGTTATTCAAAGATTCCACTTCAGCTGCAGTGCAATGCACTGGTAGGCATGAATAGCCTTTCTTTTACCATGTTTATTCAAGAACTATGATCCACTACAGCCTCCTTTTAAGTATTTGATATCCTGTACTGAGGAGATTAAATAAACCGAACACGAAATGAAAAACTTTGGCCATGCTGTTGATTTTTTGTAAACTTATGAAATCATACTCTGAAGGTCTTATCCTTAGGGACTAAAAGGTCTTTGCTCTAGGATTTTATATGTATTGTGCTAGCAAAATCAATCCTATCTCTGACAGAAACTGATTTCTTGATAGCGTCTCTCCTGCCCTGAGTGCATTTGAAAGTAAAACACCCATCTCTCGACTTCCATACAGCTCCTCATGTAATTAATCAAATATACAATCTAAACCAACTTCATTTCAAAGCATATTATTGTGAATTAGTCATTCATGGGAGAAAAAACACCAAGAGAAACAGGACTGTATTTTACATCTTGTTTAAGAAGTGTCTTTCATATGGGGAAGGTGGAAGATGGGCTATAATAATACAGCATTTAAATAAGCAAATAGGCACAGGGGTGCACACAGAGAGCATATGGGTGTGCTCTCATTTCTCATGCCTCCAGTGAAAGAGGTCCTGACCCTTCAGATTTTAACCTCATCGCTTCTGATTTTTCATCTTGGTTCCCAGAAGAGAAATTTAACCCATGTGGTTTTCAATTTTACAAGGTCATGAGCCATGAAAGAAAATCTAGCTTTAAAAAAATGGAGATATATAATCTTCTTTCAGTGTAGTAAGAGTAGATTACACAGATGTTTCTGTTAGGGGAGGACAAATTTACAAAAGAAAAAAATCTCTCTACAATATTACACGTTCATATGTTTACTACTGGGTATTTCTTTTTGGTCATACTTACAGATCTCTAGACTCTCTCTCAAAATAATACACAATGGTCAACCTTAAATTCCTGCTAACGCAAAGCTGGGAAAACCCTGCCTTTGATGTCATCCCTGGGATTTTTAGCCTAGTGCTGCAATAAGGCAATGATTTCATCCAAAGTGAGAGTTACATTTCCTACTACAGCACGGTGAAAACAAACATCTTACCCCTTTCCTCTGCTCTATGGCAACATCAAGCAATACAACCAGAGAGAAGTCAACCTATGTCTGAGTTGGACATCACATTGATCAGTTCACTCCTCAAGCAAGGCATTTAAAAGTGCTGGTGAAAGGTGGAAATTTTTGTTTTCTTAAACACACAGCTGAAAATTTTGCAGCCTCCCTCTCCCCAGCCACAAAGCTTCAGCAACATACTCCCCCAAAAAACCAAAACAAACCAAACTTCCACACCATCTGAAACACTTTACATACAAAAGAATTTGCAAGATCATCTACAGAGTTTTCAATATCTACCAAAGCTAGAGCACCATCATCACAATCTCTTGAAGGACTTATAACATGGAGATACTTGAATGTCAGGTAAGTTCATAGTGTTTTATACATACAAATGATACAACAAAATGAGTCATCTCAAACAGTACAGCACCTTCAACAGAGGACTAACTCATATGTCATTACAAAACCACTTAATGATTCACTTGTTTCATGTACTTGAGAGATGAAATCTCATAGTAAAATGCAACATGCAAGAATGCTTTTTGTAAGTATATCTTCAAAACAGTTCTGGCATCTTCCAAGTTTTGAAAAACAGGAACAGAAAATAATATGTAAAAACCAGATAAAAATTGTTTATCTTTCTTTACAATCCAATGGCCAATCAAGTTCTTGTGGATTGTGTCCACCTGAAGTCCTGTGTCCACCTGAAGTCCTGTTCCCTTCTCCATCATAGCAAATACACACTGAGCTGTTAATTGCAGTAACGCTAATCAAAAGACAAAAACCCATGACTACATTAACAGTGAAATTGCCAATTAGCACATTAGGCTCCCTCATTACTGCTGCTGCATGAAATGTGAAGCCTGATGTGGATAGCAGTCATAAAAATAAAAGACATTTTTAAAAAGCCCGTAGGTCACATTTTCAGCTTACTTCAGAAGTTCTGCTAGAATCAGTAGCTGAGAAATTGACCTACAGGAAGAAGAAATTCCTACATCTTGTAAAACCACTAAAGAAAAAAATTGTCATGTTCCACATCCACATTCACAATAGTTTTCAGAGGAAAGAGTAGTTGTGCCGGTGTAGCCACTAGAAAGTGGCTTTTAAAAATTAAAACTAAAAAAAAGACAAAAAGGCCTACATTTCAGGGGACAATTTCTCCTGACTTTCTACACCACATCAAGCTTCCCTATAAGGGACTAATGGGTACTGAAAGCAGTCCAGGTAATCCTAGTGTCCTTTAGTCCTTAGAAGGAATATTTATTCTTGTATCCTTCAGTTTCTTTCAATTTAACAAAAGTCAATCCAGATCTCCATAACCCTAGGGCTGCTTCCATAAAGTGATTGTGCTCTTCATATAGTCTTTCCTCAGGTCTCTCTTTTTAAATTTTTCTTTTTAAAGGTTTTGAATTCTAATTCAGAGGTCTCATAGTAAATAAAATACTTCCAGTATTATCTTCCCTGTGAGAACTAGAGTATATATTTGTTTTTCAGTTGCTCCCTTTTAATCAAGCATTTTGTTGACCATAATCAATTTCTTCACTTAGGAGAAAAATGTGCAATTATCTACAATGAAGAAGGTGTGTCTAAGGAATAGGGTGGAGGGAACAGAAATCAATGGAACCATCTGTCTGACATTCCTACAACATTATAAGAGACTTGTAATTAACTGCTTGCCTACCAAAGTCTGCCAGCTTTAACTCCCCCGTGTCACTGATCAGAAGATTCTGTGGTTTCAGGTCCCTGTGCAAAATGTAACGCTGGTGGATGTAAGACAGTCCTCGCAGCAACTGAAATAAAAATAACTGAAAAAGAGGGGGACAAAAAATGACCTCTGTTAATATTTTGCATATAACCACAGGTGATTTCTTCACAATATGCAGGGTGCTTGCATATTGTGGTAACATTGTGTCAGAATTCCTCCCAAACTGTTGTAATTCCCACCCAAATTTAACACAAGGAAATTTCCATCTAAAAAATATGTACTTTACAAGGACTAATCCCAGCCTCCAAGCCCTACTATATCATAGATTCAATTTGCCTGCTTTAAAAAGAACAAGACCAATACAATCATGTGCAGAAGGCTCAGTTTCTACCAAAGTATAATTATATTCCATTTACCCATATGGCCTTAGAGATTAGGTGGTAGCCTGAAGACAGATGTGTATCTTTACTAATTATAGGAAACAACAGTACAGGGTGAATAGGGATTGGGAGATAAGGCTGGGGGATGGGACACTGGAGCTAAAACAAAGAAGAAATTAATAGTATAACAATAATGCCTGTATAGCCAAGGAAAACTCCAAGTATGATAGTTTTTCTCCTTCAAAGTTTTTTTTTTTTTAATGGGAGTTGCTTATTATTTTATTTTTTTAATTTCATGATATTCATTATTTAATTGTTATTATGCTTATTATTTCATTAGGACATAATAATTCTGAGTGAACCTAGAGATGACTTTTGAAACCTACTTATAATAGTCTTTATGGTAAATTTAGATAGGAACCTAAGTCATCTTTCATGTTTCTTTTAACCCTTCACTGGATGCTCTCCCTAGAGCTAAGCATTGCTATTGTGTATTTTTGTAATTTACAATCATGAACAAAGAGCTGGATGATAGAGATCTTTTGTCCTTCCTTTTTTATCTCCTCTCCTATCATTCTCCTGCATTCTTATTGGCACCTGCTGTGAAATGTTGTGTTACCCTTATGGATTTTGTTAATACAAAGTGTGAATTATTGTTTCCCAGGATTTTTCTTCGCAGTTTTGAAAAATCTCTCCTAATACACAGAGGCCCTTCCTATTGCCTGAAATATTTTAAGAAGTAATACAGTTTCTAAATGGGAACACAACAAGCCTTTGCAGAGTCAAACATGGAGGATTCAAGAGTGGATATGGACGTTGTGCCTCATAGCTCAGTGGCTGGTGAAACGTGCTCTCTCAGAAGATGTGGAAACCACACCAAAGATTTGGGAAAAGTCAACTCAGGCACATTAGAATTTCAAATTAACTTGCAACACAAGCATCCTATTTAGTTACTGGTGAAGTGAGGAGACGTTATAAAAAAAGGGTTACAAAATCTGATTATAGAAGAGAATAAAGGCTGACATGAAAGAAACAGAAATGTCATGTTACTGAAGTTGAAATGAATTTAATTGCATTTCATTTTTCCCCCGAATGCAGACACAATACACTGTATATTTAGCTATTTAGCCAGGGCACAAAGAGCCATATCAATCACCTTCTTGCCAGGGCTGGGTCTAACAATGTGCTGAGGAAACCTAAGAGCAAAATACAGAAACGAAAGAATAGCAGGAAAGTCATAAGAAATATGCACATTCCTTTTAGAATTGTGGTTAAAAATGGAACTTGTGGCACACAAGAACTATTTTAATAAAAGCAGAAAGTAGAAACAGCTTTCATTACAGCCTTAAAATATAAATTAAATGATATTAAATTACTTTAAAATAATACTTTTTAAAAAGAACAAGATAGGGAAAATATCCAGTTTGCTAGGCTAAATCAATGCTATTTAACTTCAAACATTATTTTAAAATATGCAAAGAAATTTCAATTATCGTGTCATTTTACAGCACTATAATTTTTATAACTCAAAATATATTAATGTTGGCTTTCAGTTGGCTTTAAGCCAACTGTTAGCTTTAACGCAAAGAGTCAGGTGAATTGACACAACATGCTAAGAAAGAACCCAACAATTTCACAGCTAAACTGAATAGAGACCTGCTCTTGAGGACAGCTTTGCAATGTAGCTTTATACCAAACTTGCAAACATGACATACTCAAGTACTTCCACAAAAGTCAATTAATTCACTTGCCTACGCTGTATCATTCGCTTCCTCTTTGGAGGAAGATCATAAAAGAGAATGGGAAAAATTCTCCCAGAATTTCTTACAAACACCATGGTTTTTTTGCTTTCTCTTTTTCTCTTCACCTTGTTTTTATTTGGCAATATTAAATGTGGAAAGAGTTAAATGAAAACACAAGTCTAATGCCCAGCAGTAGAGCATTCTGCAAACCACAGATTTGGGATTGCTTGGGAAGAGAGAGCAGTAAAAGAGGCTCTCCATTCCCAGTAGTTCCCCACTCCACAAAAAAAGAAAAGACAGATTGGAAAGAATTGTTTCTGGCACCTCAGGAAAGACTTCTGCCTTCTCACAGTCAAGTTCCCTCCCTTATCTTTGAGGAGAGCTCTCTCCAGGAAACCTGCTTCCCCTTAAAATTATCTGCATTACCTCCACAAAGACAGAAATGAATGCTGGATGAGGTATCATCACCTCTTACCCATGTACCCAGAGCTGAAAGTGGCATACCACCGACCATGGTCATACTCTGATCTTACTTACTCCTTCTTCCATCTTGCTTAATTCTGATCATAATGCAACCTCAGCCTGCGGCTTCTGTGGGGAGTTTTAAACAAGCAACTGAACTGCCATTTCCCCAAGGCCACGGTATGGCAGCCCTGTAGACCAAAGGACTCAATGGCAAATTCCATATGTATTTCAGCAGGTTAGTTGTGAGGGTAGAAACAATATAGATTCACGGTTTTTCAGCTTTTATATGTTAGTAATTTTAATATTTGCATGGCCATACACAAGGGTGCGTGTTGAATAACCTGTAATAAACAAACTAGGACATTAATCATGTACAACTTGTAGCTTATTAATAAGAATAGAGGTTTTGGTGATAAACTCACAAAACAAAGGTCATTGTGATGAGAGTTGAAATGACAGAAAACAGGAATGGGATTTGTCTCTAGAATTTGTTTTTTCAGCAAGGCTTATCATTAGGAGGCTCAAATCTTTACATTCAGACCAAAAGAAAAAACATAAATCTAATACTTGTGCTCCAGGCCTTGCTTATTTATTATAAGCCATGAAGAAATACCTTTTTTTTTTTTAACCCTAACAGTTATGCAACTCTCACTTTAATGCACAATACATTTTAATGAAGAATTTTCATTCTCAGTGAGAAAAATGCATGCAGGTCAAAGCTAATTTGGGGTTTATGGGCTGTGATATTAAAAGAATATTAGCAGTTTTTAAAACTTACAACAGTAAGCCCTCAATTCCACAAAAAGGTGAGCACCCACATAGTTGAACGAGGCCTGCCTAGTCGCTTGAGCTATGTGCAACATTTGACCAAATGCCTGTTTAAACCAGTTACATTTTCTGAGAGACTTGCCAGCTGCCTGGATGAGCAGCCCTCCTTTCACAGTGTTTTTCATGAACCTGGAGAAGTGTACAACCTAGACCATTATACGCACACATCTAAGAGCTGCAAGGTGGCTCCTGTGCAGCAGAATGCTTTACTATCTCATTGACCTCTGAATGTCATGTAAGATCTTCAGCTCTTCTCATTCAAATGAGCTTATAAACTAAACACTGACACAGGCCACCCAAAACACATCTAACAGGTGGGACTGATAGGAATTAACTCTTTCTGACTTGGGTTTAGAAAGCTTTGATGAATCCAATGATAAAGGGGATGCTCATGCACAGATGCTCTGTGTAGAAGTGCTCCGATGACTCCACGTAGCTACTCTCCATTCTCAGAGATGGTAGAGAGCTTCTGGCAAAGAATACTGGGGTAAGGGAAAAGCAGAAAGAAATTCACAAGATGTCCAGAGAGATTCTCCAGAAAATGTACCATTTCTGCAGGGTGTTTGCTGATGCATCAAGGACCCCAGTGACAAGGATGCTCCTCAAGGAGCTCTGAGGAGCTTTTTTAAGTCAGGAGCTGTCTCTCCCTGATTGCATAGAAGGATTTCTGAACGGTTTCCTGCATTTGAGCTCCCTTACCACATGTTGTATTGTAGGACTAAAGGACTTAACCCTAGATACTGAAGCAGAAAGCTGTATGGAACCTTTTAGTGTATAGAAGATGCACAAAACTCTGGGCTCTGCTCTTTCTGCAGCAAGAGTGCAAACGGAGCTGAGATAACCTGGACCAGGAGTTCACATCAGTTCAGAAGAAAGCTGAAAGCAGGATTGGATTAATGCGCTCATCCTTTAGCAAGTTCATATAGCTGTATTAGCACAGTTCCTTTTGAAAAGTAATACACAATACCGCACAAGCTTTACTATCAGTCATCACTGATAACACAAATGCTCCTTCTTGCTCTATATATCAAAGCACACCAGCTGGGTATCATGCACTCATCTGAATTCCCTTGTGTGTATTCAGCATATCATACTCAGATATACTCAGTCTTAACAGGCCATCAAATCTAAAAATACCAGTAAAAGAAACCCAACCTAAGACACTTCACTTCATGCTTGCAACTAGTGTACTTCTCCCTGTCACCCAGAGGATATTACAAGCTTCTGTGAATTATTGGCTATTTATGAAGGCAAAAGGAGGTAATAAATCCCCACAGTACTATCTCACAGTCTTGGAAATAAACAAAACCAAACACAATGCTCAGTTACATTTGAGTTTACTAGATTGTTCGGGAGTTTTAGACCTGCTTGTTTTAAACCATTAACATCAGAAATAAACTACCTGGTAATATGTATTATTATAGAAGCAATGAGAAATGTCTCTGTGTGACTTCTGCCAGCACATCCAAAGCTCATCAAGCACAATACTTTTTATCACTGTTGGTTTGCTTTTCTCTTCCCTCCTCCCAACCAGGATAATACCCACAAGATTAAATCCAACTTTTCACTTCTAACAAGGTCCTGGGGAAATACTGAACTTTTTAGGTCAAAGCTTTGTACTATCTTGCTTAAATTGCCAGAAGAAGAAATTCCAGGAACAAAGTATTGTTCTTGAGATGAATTTGTATCTCTAGGAATAAAGGACTCTATCTGAATAAAAACTGTCAGCCATTTGAATCAGTAAGATTTTCATGATCATAACAAGTTTTATCTCAATAAAATGTTCCCTATCTGACCTCACTAGAATCAACCGAGCTGTCTCCAAAGTAATTTTAAAATAATTCACTCCAAAACACATATATAAAGGCTTCTAACTTGTCCCCGCATTCCTTACACAAGAGTCTTGCCAAAGAGAATGTCACACACAAACATACACAATACAGTCACTGAGAATGCACATTGCATCATTACTTTAAAAAGTGATACCGATTTCCCCACTTATTTGAAGCAGAACTGCAAAGGAAAGAGATTGGAAAGTGTTCATTTGCTAAGTTTTATACTCTCTGATGTTCTTTTAATCATTTTTTGTTCCCTCTGGGTACTACTACAGTCATTTGCAGTGAGGAAGGTGTGCTTAATTAACTGAATATAAAGACACTCCCTTATGATCAGCTATAGTCATCTACTAATACTCAATAAGTGGAACACTCTTTAAGATTTTTTCCTCCTGAATGGCAAAAGTAAAAAATTTATTTCAATTAAATCTCCTTTTCTACCTTTCACCAATTCACTTGCATGCTGAACTAGGTCAGGGTGGCAATTAGTGCCTCACCAACTTTAAAGACAATGGAAAAGGCGTTTTCTTCATCCCTACAATATTTCCATGGGTTTTTTTTTTATATGTGAACTATGCATATTATAGAGACAATAAATTACACATGCACACAGAGACATTCTTCTAGCATGAATTTTAACACACTGATAGACTCTGCGTTTACTGCTCACAGTTGCGCATATTATCAAAACATTACTTTAAGTGACAAGACTGACATAAAGTAGAGTGAAATGCTGATGCCATATTTAATGTCTGATAACTAAAAAGTCTAATTTAAATAATCCATTCTCAATGCCATGTGTAAAAGACGACCTTAATTTGGCATAACATTATTCTGTCTGCTGTACACCTGCTTGTTCAGTGAATGAGGAATGAAAAATAGCAACTTCTCAACCACATTAAACACCATCGCTTCCTACTTAGCATATCTGTTGAAATACATTTTTAATTCAACTCTACATCAGCAGCATCACTAATTTCAGTCAGTAGGAGAGAGATCTCAAAAAGCGTGACATTAGCTAGATTTGCTTCCAGTAACGAATGATAAAATTAAAAGGACCACCATAGTAAGCATTCATCTTAGAGTAGAAGACTTTTTTCTCCAAAGTCCAGTGAGGCAGCATGATAGGTGAAACAAGACATGAAAACTCATCATAGCTGGATGTGTCATCACGGTTTAACTGCCCCGTTGCTCTGTACCTAAGTCTATGGCAGTCAGCCTTTTGGTCAGACACCTCTAATTACATACAGGCACAGCTTCTCCTACATCATGTAATCACACATTTGTCATATATAGATGCAGGACTGGCCATGTGATTCAATGAATGTCTCCCACAAAAAAGGGGAACACAAATCTTTTGTCCATGCCACAGACATTTATACAATCACATAATGGAAAGAAAACAGAAGCACACCAGGATAGCCTACATTGATAACACCACTGTATCCTAAAACCCAAGCATTTTATCATACTTTTCAGATACTATGCTTTACTAATAAGCATATAGTTTTATATCTTCCTAATATGAGTATACTTAGTAACGAATGGAGCTACTGCTTAGCATGAGCCAGTATGCAGTGCTCTGCTTAACGGCAAAGCCCAAGCAGCTGCACTTCAAGTGTAGTAAGCCTTATGCAGATAGGATACAGGAGTTGCCCAATCCTTCCACGTTCTGAGTGCTTCCCTACCCTCTATGCTTCAGATTATTCTAAAGATGTAATCAGTTCAATGCTAAATACTTATGTTTATAAAAGACATTGGATGACAACTACCCTATGGCTTAGACTCAGATTATTAATTTTCACATTAGTCATTAAATGCCAAAATTATTCATCCGACAAAACCAGATCCAACTTTACAAACTGCAATCATATGATTTGTTTTTTGTTATTTTTTTAACTTAGAGTACTATGAAAGTGACTGATCTCTTCTTGAGCATTTAGCACAGAAAAATGTTGCAGCATCCCATTATGTTTCAATAATTCCTATCAATTACATTTCTTGAAGTTTTAAGACTGAGGCCAGTTACCATTTTTTTGCTGAAATTTAAGCATTTTTTTTTAACAGACGTTGTTGGACTGTCCTAGGAAACTTAATACTCAAATTCCACTCCACACTTTGCCACATAACTTACATTTTCTCTTACTTGGTATCACAGTGATAAAACAGATTTTTAAAGTTGTGGTGGGGATAGGGCTTAGTTGGCCTAGGTTTTGCTTCAAAAATATCCATCAGTTATGCATAGAAGACCGCTGTGCTCTGCTTCCTAGGAGCAAGGAAGGCTCAGAATTGAGATGGGTAAGAGATAAGTCTTGCACGTTCTTGGGAGGAGGGCTGAATATTCCTGTTCCTTGCATGCAAAGTTCAACAAGAGGGTCTGCCTATTTCTTCTTACCACTTTTAAACCCTGAGAAGATAAAAGATGCCCAGGGAGAAGTACGGATCAGAGCAGCGGTATTAGATGGAATAAAACCAAACTGGAAGTTCCTTCTCCCTCTAGTCATAGTAGATGATATGAACCTTCCAAGTTGCCTGAAGTAAAAGATTTTGAGAGCGAGTAAGAGACAGAGACAGTTTTTGTCTAGTTGACAACCCTGTTGGCATTCAGGTTGGTGTTTCACAGATTGTAGAACAGTGGGTCAGAGGCAAGTGTCCTATTATTTTGTCAAAGATGCTTTTTTGAAGTCAAATGCTCACACAAATCAATATTACATCTAACACTGCAAGTAGAGGGAAAGAGGCAGAGAGGAAAAAAAAAATGAGGACGCTTTTCGCACAAGACTATGGCTATTTCAATGCAGCATCACTAATTAAAAAGCAAATCAGCTTTAATTAATAGATTTATTTTTAAGGGAGGGATGCAAGCAAGCAATGCAGGCATGACAGATGTAAGCCTGTGTTCCACTTGTTCCACTAGTAATAGGAGTTACAGAAAATAGACTCCACTACAAAATAAATGCATCAAAACAAAGATTAATTTATTTGCATTACTGGGAATGTAATAAAATGGAGTAAAAGATGCAGTTAAAATAAAGATGATATTTCAAAGGTTAAAAGAAATCAAGAATAGCTACATTTTCATAGGACATGCTGAAATGCACAAAAAAAAATAGTGAAAAATTAAATCATGAATATACATAACAAGAATTATTTATGGACAACTGCAAAAAAAGCCTCAGGAGAACCAAGAAGGTAAGACAAAAGGCTGGTGGAGATGGCCACCTGTACCAGAAAGAAAGGAACACAAATCATAATGACTATCATCATTAAAAAAATAAAATCACTGGCAGGGTGAGTTAGCTGCTGTGACCCATTAGAGTTCCTGCTGTAGGAAGCAATCTAGATGTTTCAACTAAGAGTCCAAGAAGCATGAACTATCTCTAAAGGCACCAGTAGTCGGTGTCGCAGTCCGGAACGCAGCCGGAGATAAAAAAGCCAGGAATACTGATTTCAGTAGTCTGGGACAGGAGGAACAGCATAGGGAGAGTCAGGAGCAAGTCTTGTACCTCAGTTTGCCACAGCACATTTTGCAGCTCGGCAAGTGCCACATGGTATACACCTAAAACTCAACTCTTAGCTCCAACAATGTATAAGGCTGCAGCAGTAGCTTCCAAAAGAAACATAATTATATGTGGAGCCATGTATTTAAGATTTATTGCTTGCCTTCAGTCTTGGAAAAAGTGAGGAATACGTCTTCAAAACCAAAGAAGCAAAGACAAGGCTGTGCCTACTAAACAGGGACTTAGAAACCAATTACCTTTTTTCTCCTCATCTTCTTTCCTCATAACTATAATACCATACACAGTATATTAATATATAGTTATAAGTAAATAGTAGATATGCAGGCTTGTTAGTTACCAAAGATGCATACACAACCGCGTATTTGGAGCTAACAGGGTTTAGGGAATCTATGGATTGAAACAAATGCTTTCTGCCAATTTATCTTCTAGCTGATAAAGCTGTTGCAGGTATCTAACCACATTTATGTCACCAGGATACTTGGTTTAACATTCTCAAGGATAAGTACTTTAAAAGAAGCATCTCAGCCTCACATACAAATTCTCTAAAGGGTTTAAAATCCTGATGTTATGTGTAAGGATTGTTCCTCCACACATGAATTACAAAATTCTGAAATCAGTATGTGTGGATACATATGTACCACTAAAAATGCTAAACGTAATAATGAAGGAAGCAATAATTTTTGTTTGCTTAAACATACTGTCCAAGACTCCTACATCTGCCAGTTGAGACATTCTTCTTTATATTTCCACATACGTATAATATTCTGCTTACTCTTTATTTGAAATATTTAAGTGACAGCAAGTAGCCTATTGAAAACCACAAACAAAGGCTATGTCAAACACAGCACCCAAGGGGACAGCAATATGTGTGTCCATCAAATAATTTGGATATCGTTCTATTCACAATTCTTCATCTAAAAGTAAGCCTGAGGGAACAAGCATTGTCTTTAGCTTGTAAATATGGAGAAAATTCAGAAATATAATTAAGCTGAAGATGTTCTATAGAAACCAAAACAAGTATAGAAACCAAAATAATGGCTTTTTTTCTGCATTCCTATAAAGTACTGTCTTACAAGAACTACTGTATAATATTCTTTGGAAAAAGAAAGATGTGTGGTTATGTAGCTTTGTATTTATAACTGGCAACAAGCCAGAAAGGAATATCCATCAGTAGGCAATACTTTCCTCAAGAACAAAATTAAAAGGCAGGGGGCCTTTTGTTATATTGGGAGAACATAAATGGCTTAATCCCATAGGTTAGCCCCAGAGAGCCAAAACTAATTTATCGCTACTGGAATACAATTGCTCAACTGGAAGTGTTTTTAAAATTGATTTAGGGATCACATAATCAGTGATTCTGAACAAACACTGTCTAAATGCCGGACTAAAAGTGAAATTCTTGAAGGACCTCTAGCAAGAAGGGGCTAGCAGGGAGAGAAGGCTAATTAGCATGGCTATCAACCCTTAAAAATCAGCTGTAGCTCCAGATAGACAACTCTGTCCAGACGCTAAAACCAAAATAGGTGGCAAAATTGCTGAACCACAATTACGTAAGTTGACAAACCAAGTACAGTGCAGCAAAGCATTAAGATATAATGTAGTAACCATCTTATCTCCTCTGTAAGAGAGGAGTGCAAGCTTTTAATTTTGCATGCTAGTAAAGGTCTGGGACTTGTTAGTATATATGACTGGGTTCCATTCTCTCCGCAATTCGAGTTCTCCCAATTGAAGTAATCACACTGTTGGGCTAAGTGGGTATTTTTCGCTCATAGCTTTGAGAACAGGTATTTCACTGAAAACCCCATGCAGGTTAATTCAGTTTTAAAATGTCAGAGGCTCAAATCATTATTCTACATTTTAATAATTACTGCCATGAATTAAGGCTAGCCTTTGTTGCTGGCCTGGAAGAAAGTCTACTAAATACCATCAATTTTTATTAATATTATTTAATAGAAAAAAAAGAATTTTAATTGCCCAATGAGACTGCTCACAGTAGAAGTTCCACCTTCCCAATATTTTTTCTCTTTTTTTCCAGTTTCCTTTTTATTAATAATCCAACTGGACTTTAAAAAGCTTCAGCTAGCAGTAAATCAGGGCCCTCTACTTGGCTACTCAAAGAAATACTCCTAATGTGTCCATAAGTTTCAGAAGCATTGCTGAACACTGTTGTTAGATGGCAAAGGTAGCCACATGAATACATGCAGCAAAACCTAAAAGGGAAATGCTGCTGCTGCAGTTCCCTCTGCAGCTCCTGTTCTAAGACAGGTATCTCAGGATTGAGAGGAGTGACAAATTAGCAAGCCCAATTATCTACTTATGCCTATCCTCCTCAAAGACAAGCTCACTGGGCCCTTATGCAATCAATAGAAAGTACAGTTATGTGACTTATGATGTCTTCTCAGCATGGAACAATTACAGCTATAATGCCTACTGTGTATTAGATCCCTGCAGCCTTGGAGTAGTCTTACAAATCTGAAGCAGCATGAAGAACTTTCAAAGCCAGTCTTAGCTTACCCCAGATTTCAGAGAACCAAATGTAGAAGTATCCACACAGGGAAAAGAAACACAAAACCACTGTTTTAACAAGCACATTCAGCATATGAAACACTGCTTAGGAAACAGAGTGGTCAAGAAAGCTCAGAAGTTGTAGTGTTCAAAAAGCAGGTCCCACCTCACCCACCTTCGGCCCTTTCAAAGCACCGCACTCATAGAGGCACTGTGAAGCTGTAACTGGGAGGAGACTCATGGGTGTTCCTTGTCCACACTAGCACAATGTCTGTGTGACAGTTGTACATTATAAGGGTGCTATCTTGCAGCATAGACATCATGTATTTTCAAAACAATCTTTTTTTTTAAGCTTGGCCAAATAGATGCAGTAACGAATAATTTTTCGTTTGTTTTCAGATGGTAGACATTCTCATCTACCTTCATATGTTGTAGATGCCACTTTTCAGTGAAATAACATAGAAAATTAATCAACCTACATTATAAAACTAGTTGATGTACAACAATGATTAGCTACTGCAGAAAAAAAAAAATCTTCCTCCTGTTTTAAATATTTTCTTTTCTTAAACAGGCCTTCTGAGTTTGCCAGGAAAGAGGGATTTTTTTTTTTTTTCCATGAACTTCTAAATTTCAAGAAACTAAATACTGCAACAAAGCTCTCAGTACATCAGTACAAGTGAAAATTTAAACACTTTCAAAGTAGAACAACAATAGGACTAATGTCAAAGTGCAAGACAAGTGTAACAAATATCATTTGGGTGATCTATACACATATGACATATTCTGCATGTCTGACTGGCTTCCATTTGATGCTAAAATCCTTTGGCTGACTTCCCAGAAAGTAACTGGATCAAGTCTCTAGCAATCTTATATTCCCATTAAATCCTGCTAATAAACTCCCTCCTTCCTGTGTGATGATTCTTGGTGTCTATCTTAGAAGGAAAAAAATTTTTAAAAGCGAGATCAGCTATGAATATGCTTCATCAAAATAAATAAGCAAAAAGATTAGGGAAGACTTTATATGTTCATATAAAAAGCAGTACATTCAACTAATATAACTCATTACCATTCCCTCTAACTTGGTGAGCTTACAATGACTTACCTTACTGAAGGTCTAGCACTGACAGCCTAAAGCAAGTTTACTCAGGGGTTTCAGGGCAGTGTTGTCTTAAGAGCAAATGTTTGAATGGAGGGAGGGGTTACCAACCCTGTAACAGTATTTACTCATACATTTTGGCTCTGAATCAGTTTTACAGACCTCTCAAGTTCTTTTGTGGGAATGTTCAAATACTTGCATTTTTAACTGTTTTTAAAGAAAAAGTGTTTTAAAATAGAGTTCCTAAGTCAATAATTTTTCCTTTAGCTAACAATCCGTTTCTATGAAACAAATGACATGATATTTTACACAAAGTTACTATTCTGCCTTTGCCTTGAATGTGTGTTCTTTTTGACTCTTACCTTCACATTTTCTGGATGAAGCCCTCCAGGGTGTTTGTCCATGTACTGACATAAATCAGTGTGCTAAAAGAAAGTCAGATGGAAAAAAGTGTATTAATATCTGTATGACTGCAGCAATAAATATCCCTCTACGTAGGAATGGACAGAAAAAAATGGAAAATAAGGATTTTTTTTTCAGACACATACACAAAAGCACTTGTACCTTTATATTCCATTTTATTTAACAATCTCGGCAACTTGATCGATCTGAGTATTCATAAATTATTTTTTTCCTAACATCCTGTACATTATAAATTAATTGCTTGAATTTTAGTTTCATTTTATGAGACAATATCACCATCAACACCATAAAGCTAATATCTGGAGGGAAGAGGAAGAACCTAAAGGGAGAATCTCAAATGCTACCCTCATTATTCACAAACATTGCCTTTTAAATATAACTTTATAGTAACTTTAGATAAAGAGATGGCTTAATGGTTTAGAAAATAAGTCTGAACAGCATTGCATATCAGAGTACTGAATGACACTTTCCAGCTCAAAAAGAAGCAGATACTATGCACATGTACAGCTATTAGAGTTACTTTAGAAAACAGCTTCACTGAAGACTCAAAACTTCAAGTTTTCACTTCATAGTTGCCTATATTCCCTGCAAATATACCATACAATCTCTTTAGAAAATAAGTAGGCTTGCAACATACAAATTAATGTTATTTTTAATTAATAAGTATGTATTGCTTTTATTATAGAAACACTATTTTCCCTTGCATTTCTTCGCTTTCCTACCAGTCAGCAGCAGGTTTTCAGTGAAGTGGCACACTGCTTCTCTGATTTGATTGCACAACTCAGCTTCTGGAATTATGCTCAGAATAAACAAAGCAAAAATATGCACTAGATTAACCACCAAAAACTTGGAGACTGACTGCCTTTCACATCTGGTTTCTGAACACATCTGGTAAAAATCACCCAGCACTCCTTTAAAAGCTACTTGGCAGTACCTGCTTCACATACAGTCCAAATAAATATAGCTGTTTTCAAGGTGAGAGTTTTGGACAAAAGCTGCCTTCGACATAGCAGAACGGTTTCTCTGTGCAGCAGAGTCCAGGAGCCATTCTCTAGTGCTCTTTTGCAGAGTTACGTGGATACACAGGAAAGTGCACATCTTCTAAGACAAAAAATTCATGCTAGCACCAACTGTTCTATATAATCTCCTCTTCTGAAGTCATAAACTATGAAAACATGTTGTGCATGTAGAATTAACATTGCAATGACATAAGATGCACTTGTTGGTTAGGTTGTGCACTAGAACACCTTTTTTTCCACGAATTTTTACCTGGCTTCAAGGTAGCAAGTGCCCTGACTGAAGGAAATTGCTTGAGTCCCAAAATAAACAATGTATCACACAGTCAGAGGGCATACACACAGGCCAGCCACGCTAACTACAACAGAGCTTCTTCCAAAACACAAGCTAGAGCAAGCAATGCTTCAATTTATAGTTAACACATTAGTGAATGCACTTACAAAGTAAATTAAAAATTACACCTCCACCTGTGAAGAGTTACTGTCAGTGAAGGGCATTTTGAATAAAGTCTGTGTTCAGCTTAAAGACTTATTCCTAGTTTCTGCAAAATCTTTAGCCGCTGCAGGTACATTTTATCTTCCATTCCCCCAGTTAGTTTTCTGGGACTGTACCAATAAACCATGCCAAAAACGGGCCAGTCATCCTTCAGTACGCATCACTGCATTACCTAGTTCTGTCTTTTACTGTATCAAAACTAAGGAAACATACTTGAACAAAGTCATCTGCTAATCTTGTCATTTTTTTGCAAAAACAAAGAGGTTTTGAGTACTAACCCCAACACAAAAGTCTGCCTCCAGCAAAATACCAGTTGAAATACCATTAGTACAGGTGATGACTCGTGTCAAATAAGAAGTTTGGAGGACTCTCTCCATTTTAATGGGTTATCTGTTACCAAAGAGAAGTGCCGGCTTGGTGGATAACACGTTCTCTTTACTTTAAATACAAATTTTGGAATAGTGATAGCACTTGCAGCGCTTGGGAGGAGTTTAAAATGCCAGAAATTTCACTTTAGAAAGCCCGGTAGGGTGAATGGGGCAGTGCTGTCCTGTCCTCACCCATTACAGCCCCCAGGCAGAGCACACTCCCTCGCATGGGCTGGCTGGAGGAGGAGAATGATCATTTTACCACAGTTCAGTCTGCTGCCCTTGTGGGTGACAGATAACCTGGTAGGTAGGAAGCTTACTGCCTCCTTCACTTTCTACTGATTTCTACAATTTGCAACTAGTCAGCTGGCAGAAACCAGACCAGAGGAAGACAAACCCAATGCTACTTTGGAGGCCCCATCCCTGAAGCCCCAGGACAATTTTTTCCCCACACTTGCTACAGACACAGAGAAACCTCTACCAAATCTTCAGACAGTAAATGAAATGGAAAGTTTTTTCTGTTCAAATCTTTCAAGAATTTGCCCTCATAAAACTAAGTTAGAGTCTTTCTCATAAAAAGAAACTAAACACTATGGTACCAACTGAAAAGCAACTTATAAAGTTACAGTACATTGTTTCCCCACCCCCAACAACAACAAAAAAAAAAAAAAAAAGAAAGTAGCAGTAAAGCAAAGGCAGCATCAGCTGCTCTTCTTTTCCCAAGGTAGGGACTCAATGGACATTGAATTAAATATTAGTATAGCTAGAGAAGCTGACAGTGCTGCAGGGACAGCTATTTCTAAACCTGTTTTCCCTTTTGGCAGGCAAGTGTCTGCTCCAGTGCTTGTGTGCTCGACTGACATTGAAGAAGACAACATGAATGCAAGTTTCAGAAAAGCATTAAAAAAGAAAAGAGTATATTGGATAAAAGCAGTTAGCTAATGGTATTCCATGAAATTGGTACAATACAGATGAACAGAGTCTTTTTCTTCATGCTGTATTTTGAGGTAAAAGGCAACACACTTTCCCAAGTGGAACAGTGGCTGCAGCTACAGCATGTCATACTCTGACACTAGGGTCTTTATTGTTGCTACTACCCTTGATCTAATAAAATATATACCCTAAGGGAAAACTAAAGATACAATTACATATTGGCAATAACATAAAACTATGCTGAAACAAGGTAGGAAGACAAGAAACAAACCAACACACACACATTTTACAGTCCTTTCTCCACCCACTCAGAGGTTGAGGACACCTCACAGGGAAGCAGGATACACCCAGAATACAGCACAGAGACTTCCAAGTAATTGTAATTATCTGTCACACACACCCTGATCCCAGGTGGACCTGGCTAAACCAATTATTCGATCTAGCTTTTAACAACTCTATCAGCCATGCTGTAATCCCTAGCACACATAAACCACCATAAGTAATGCCATGCTGATAGATCATATGATATTTCATTTTAAATTCAAAATCCCACTAATTACTGCTCTTAGCATTCCATCAGTTTACCCATACTTATATGTACAAATAATCTATTGGCACTCATCTGCTTCTAACAGCTACACAAAACCAAACAGAGATAAATCAAGTTTCCATAGTGAAGAACTCCAAAGATAGGAAAGTCCAGAATTAATGGGGTTTAGCCAATCTTTTAATTTTTTTGCCCAATAAATGTACATTCTGGTGACTTTTCAAATATGCAATGTGATCATATACTTTTTTCTCCTCACAGGATTAGACATGTGTGCTGAGCAGAATAGCAAGTACTTGCTTACAGAACAGCTGTGCTGGTTTTATGGTTTGGGGTTTTTTTCCTCTTCTCATGCAGCTTGCAGTCTCTGGCTTATTTACTACTTTGAAGGCAGAAATATTAATCTCACAGGCTTTCCTGACCTGCTTATTGCTACACTATTCACACGCTTCACAAACACAGAATAATTTCATAGCAATGCAGGGGATAGATGGCATTATTCCCTTATCAGGTAGGGAAGTGAAGCAAAGAAAAAGTCTTAAGTATCACTGTTCTGGGTAACTCCATTTAAAACATTTTGGTTTTGACTTGTCAGAGTATTTGGCCAATTTTGCCTTCTGTGTTTTGACTGACTTCAGTTACAGCTGTGAGTGTACAGTGCTTTTGCAAGGGAGACTGAGAATCTCATGCTGAATAGCAGAAGTCATTCGTATCTGAATTGTGGTGACAGCTGTATGCGATGGTGATGACGATTCCCAATATAGCCAAGATGGAACCCAGTTCTCTACAGCAGTGTTACCTGTCTTATCTTGAAACTCTACTTTGAATGAGGTAGGAAACCCAGAAGATACCCTAGTTCCAACATCCACAGAAAGAAAAAAGTTCAACAATGACCACAAGCCTTCATCACATGGTTCTCTGCAAAGCTGCAGAACAGGCTCTTCCACATGGATGGGAAAAGGAGATTGCATAGGCCATCTTTATCTTGGCATCCTCTAATTTTAAGAGCTTGACTTTGCCACCTCACTAACACAACATTTTGTGCAAAATCTCTTACGCTTTAAGTGAACAGTTTGACGTCTCCTCCCACTATTGCCTCCCATAGAAACAATTTCACTTCTTCCAGGAATGTAGTCTACAGTATTTGAAGAGTAAAGCCAAGTCTTTGAGAGAAGAGGGGGAATCTTCAAAGACGTCATTCTTAAGTACAAATGACAATTTTTCTGAAGCCTATTACTGACCAAATATGGGGCAATTTTCAGAATTGCCACCCACAGCACAAAGGCTATCCATTCTTCAAATACCAGGCCTGTGCTCTAAAGCTGGAATATTTACAATGAGGGTCCTCCAGCTAAAGGTTTAAGATATCTCAGGCTAACATGAAGAAATACATTGGGATTTTGCTTTAAACTTGTTGGAATGTATAAACGTATTAAGGTCATTTTTATTCAGCAAGACTCTGGCTTATGTTAGGAGGCACATGCAAGTTTGTGTTCATGAGCATACTGTGTATAAGCATCTGCTGAAGGGAAAAGAATCCAGGCTGATATTTATACAGCTGAAGCAAGGTTTATATACATCGCATCCTACTTCTGGAAGAGAGAGCTTGTGCAAACAGAAAAAAAAAAAGAGACAAATGTGGATGGTTCTTCCCTTCTCCCCTTGAAGAAGGAATTCTAATTATGGCTAGATGAGTAAACCACAAGCTACGAATGTCCTCAGATATGCTCAGTGCTTTCCTTTAACACCAACTATTTTGCTCCACTACCTTGCTCAGAAATCAGAGACTCTGCTACCAAACACAAATGTGTTCAGACAAAGGGCAGGACGTCTCCTTTCAAAGGCACAGCCAGTGACATGAAATGAGCTCTAATTCGCCAGCCCTTTTCCATAATAATAATGTGACTATCATTCTCTTCTAATTAAATTAGTCACTTCTACTTCCCATGCAATACATTCACTTTCCCTCCTCTTCCTCGGTCATGATAAATCTCCATGTGACTTAGCTGTCCCATAATTCTGCCTAATTGGTTTCAGCTGTCATTTTTGAAGCTGAAATGCACGGAGAGCCTGGGGCTTGTGAATGGAACAGGAAGCATTTCCAACCGCATTCCCATCATGTAAAACCAGCAATGTGAAAGAACTCTTCCATTAAAACAAAAACGGGAGTATTTGGCTGCCGGCAATGCCATCACGCAGCAGACAGATTGTGCTGCTCCACTGAGGCAGCGAGGCTGTTGCAAGCCATTCTTCTCTGATCAAAGGAGAGCACACATTATTTATGCCCTAGCAGTCTTCCTGACTAAAATACTTTCCCTTTTGTCACCAAGAAATTCGTAAACCGATAATATAATTTACCAATAAAAGCACAGGCATAAAGAATATTTGAAGTGACGGGAGAACAAAGAAAAGTTAATTCTACTTAAATGGCATGTATCCTCCAACCTAAGCACTCTGCAAATTACTGCACTACTGTTTAATTTCATGTTTCTGGTGTTTTCAAAAGTGTCATAGACGTCTGTTTTCAGATGTTTCTATAGCTTTCTATAACTCAATCTTTTTCCTCTACAAGATGACACAGTGTTAGCCATGCTAAGATAAAATACCCTACAAGCTATCTCTGGGTGATACCTAAGCAACTTGCAGAAAAACAGCAGAAGGCAACTGCACCAGCTGTGCTGAGCAGCAGGGGAAAGATATATTAGGGACACAGGAAAAGAAAAAAAAAAAAAACACAACCCACAAGACACCTATAATGAAAACAATTTTGCTAACAGATGTTTTTAGTGCCTTAAATTTCTCTCACACTGTCAACAAAGATAAATATACTTCAAAAACACATGAACAATACTATATGGAAAAGGAGGTTGGGCAGCAGGGGAGTGCAAAATACATACACAAACCTACCTGAAAATCCCCGAGAAAAAAGGGAATACACAGTTGTCTGATTTTTGGTTGCTATCAGAATATATATATTGATTGATTGATACAAAGTCTCCGTTCATTGCACAGAGAACAATCTGGTCTGTGATTCTGATGAGTGAGACGCACTGCTGTGGAAAGAATTGCTGAACGAACTAAGAGATCTTCAACAAAACCCAGTTTTCCAAAGGTGCCGGTTTATCCTCTTCCTTATTCTCTGGTCACCTTAATAATTGTATCACCCTTGTTTTCTTAGTAAATCAGGTTAAAGAGACAGCAAGCACTTAATTTAGGGAGATTATTTAAAAAAAAAAAAAAAGGATGACATCTCAAAAATCAGTAGGAATTCCTATTTAGTATTATCAAAACCTAGCAGCAGATCATCAGCTTGTATAAAACATGATGGACTTATTCTGAAAATCAACAGGGCCAGGATGATTATTTCACACTTGTGCAGGTTGTAATACATCTGCCCACACAGATGTGTGTGTGTACTTTTTCTTTAATTTGCTAAGTCATTAGGTTTCCATAGCACTGACCATTATATCCACTATATCCACATACACAAAGAAAATAAATTTGAAGATACAAAAAGTTTCTCATGAGAGCATGGCAGATACCCCTAAGCTCATGGTGAGAGTAGTCACTCCAGAACCAAATAAGCAGAACACACACGCAGCAGGGAGGCTGGCAATCCACATACAGCCATACTATGTCAAGTATCCACACTAATACTGGCACAGTACTGGCCAAGGACGGTACAGACATATCCACACAAGCTAAGCTGGCACAAGAGCCTTTGCTATGGTGGTGTGCTGTGCTACAAAAAAAATATGTCATCTTCAGGGCAGTAAAAAAGCAGTGCAAACACTTTCTCTAAAATGTTTGGCATCCTACACTAGACTACTCTTCACACTAGTTGAGTGACTGTTTTCCACCATGTCTCCTATATCCTAACTGTCCATGCATGATCATAAGATTAATAAAACATTTATAGGGCAAATGGCAGTTCAGACTGCAAGGTGCACAAAAGAAAAATTATTCCGGCATTATATCCTTTTTACTCAAAGCAGTAAAACAAGAAAAAATGACGAAGTCTTAACTTTCTGGTGTTGGCTCTGCTTATTACTCAAGCTTGATTCTTGATTCCTCTTATTCACCATTCCTTATTTTTTATATCATAAAACTATGAACTTACTATAAAGATATCTGCAATAAGTGATCTCTTCATTCTGACTCCATTCCTTTTTTTATTTGGCCAAAATTGCTCACCCCAAACTTCTGTTTTTTAAGGCTTCATAGATGTCTTTTTAATCAATATGATTAAGCTAGTCCAAAGGTTAATACTGCTAGTTCAGAAAATAAAAATCTACTTTTAAGATTTGGATTTATGGCAATCATCACTCTTTAAACAGCCAGGTTTTGACTTGGTGGGTTTTTTGGTTGGTTTGTTTGTTTTTCCAATCTGCACAGAGTATATCAGAGCTTCTCATTTTAAGATTAATTAAATAACAGTTACAATCCACATTATTAAGTGAGAAAAAAAGTTTAATTAGATTAGACAGTCTCTAGTGCAAGCTGAGATGCTGTCAAGTTTCACCTCAGAGGGACCGGACAATGCAAATTTATTACTGAAATCTATAACAGAAATAATAAATTACTAAATAAAACAAAATATTAAAACTATAAGTATTTTTTTAAGTTCTGTTTGAAGTGGTAAAATCTGACATATTTTTTCAATTCTTGATACAAGAAAGTAACAGTGTATTAACTTCAGTGAAAGACTACAAGTATTCATATTTAACTGGTAAAAATTAAGATGGAAAAGATACACATAGAAAGGATCTCGGAAAGAAAAAAACCTGTCAACCCACCTATAACTACTATCAATGACGTGTCATTCTGCCAATTATTTGTCTAAACTGTAAAGATGGCCAGTATTAGAGAAATCATCACCCCACAGTAGCTTCTTCTGTGCTTTACTATCATTACCATTAAGGAGTCATTCCTATAGCGTAAATCTTTCTCTTCCTTACTGCAATTTCAGATTCTCTTTTTTATCCTCTTTACCACTGACATGGAAATAGGTCACTATCTTTCTCTATGATATATTTAAAGGTTTGCAACCATCTCATCCTTTTTTCCCCTAATGCTAAACAACCTTACTTCATTTGACTTTTTCTCAGAAGCCTTTACTCTACATGTTTGCTCCTTCTTGTTTTCCTCCCTCCCCCCGCCTCAGGTCACCACTCGATTCATGTTTTCTTTATGTGTACAAATTTACCATTTTGGGTGGTGGCTGTACCTGTACTGAGTGTTATCACTGGCATATGCATCTTGTGTTTTTAATGAACTACAATGATGTTTGAAATTTTTACCTGTAATTTAGGAAAAAACCTAATTGAGATCTGTCAGTAGATGGAATGTCTCACATATTTCCAGTGTTCCATCTGTCAGCTCAAATCTGCATGTTTTTTAGGCTTTGATTTTGTTATGGGTTTTTTACAACATGTACACTGAATACACTTATTAATACTTAACAAAAAGAACAAATAATAGATGCTAGTTATTAAATGGTGCAAAGCACACTGCAAATATAACCAATATTTTTTAATGTTATAAAAAACATTAGTAAATTGTACAAATAATAGACATTCAGATACACACAGCCTCCAAATGTGCTGGATTGTAAACCTTGATTTATCTTATTGACACTATCATTTTATTAATCTATTCATCAGTAGACACCCTCGATATGAAGTTTACATAACCTTTGTAAGATCCTGCAAAGTCAGGATGATGAGGCAAACTGAGCAATATCTTTCCTCCTCCCACTAGACCTGTGCAAACTTCTTAGCCTAGCAGGAGTATTTTTATTTAAAGTTTTCATTCCTTCTTTCTTACTGATTGTCATGTCTGGCACAGATTTTACCTCTCGGCAAAGCACCAAGCATTTTTCTTCTGAAATCGCTTCTGTATCCCTACCTCCCAAAGGTGACCTTGTATTTCCAACCTATACTTGGACAGCAGCAGCTCTTATCTCTGATCTGCTCATTAAAACTTGAAAAACAAGGCTTTCCCAAGAGCAGTATTCCCTTACTGCCTCTTCTCAACAGCAGGGGATTTCCTTTCTCTCTGCTTCCTCTCAGCCTCTGTCATCTTTTTGGCTACAATTTAAGTAGCACGACTTGGGGCAAGCCTGGGGCTCAAGGCTGGTGTTAAACCAACAGGGGAATGGTTCCTTCTCCAGTCAAGGCAAATGGAAACTGCTCCCAAAAAATACAACTGCTCCCATGCTAGGAACCCTCAGCAGCTCCTCTCCTTCTTGGGGTGGACAAAGCACATCCACAGGAAGCAGGGGTGTCTGCCAAGAGGGTAGCAGGGGTCACCTGGCTTGTTACAGAGCTTCACTACCTTGCAGCCCTTGCTTAACAATGGCTGGACAAGCACCTTGATCCCAAACATGAAGAAAAGTGTCCAACACTTCACTCTCACATCAAAAATAAGGTAATGTGGCCTACAAGTAGGTTTCACTCTTAATCAAAGATTAGAAGACCCCTCCTTCCTATGACCAGTTTCCCTATAAGTGTTAAGTACTAAGTACCACCAAACAATCCCAGTGTTCAAAGCTCAAAAGCAGCTTGAAAAACTATTTTCCCTGCTCTCATCCACTAAAATAATGTGGCTTTTTTTGTCTTTCACAAACGGGCAATGCCACCCTACATTTAGTTTCAATACATGTTCTCTAATAAAATAAGCAAAACCAAAAAACTAGTAATAGTGTTTGATCCAAATTATCAAAACTTATAAGAAATTCAAATTCTTCAATGCAAAATTTTTTATTCTTTTAGGTAATACTGACTATTTCCTTCCAGAATACTTTTCTAAGATGTCCCACAACAAACTCAAAATCTCAGGTTTTGAAACTTCAGCTCTGTAACTCTTAATGCCAATAAATGGTACATATCTCAATTTCCAACCAGCATTAAAATGAGAAACTCACACCTATTTTCTTCTTACAGGAAATGAGAGGAAAAAAAAAAAGTAACTACTGAACTTTATTAAGACAACTTATTGTATAACAACCTATTTTAGCTACTGTAATGAAGCAATGAGAATTAAACTTTCTTCTTTAGTTGCAAGTCATTTTTAAGAAGGAAAAACATACACAAAGATTAAAATGGGCAAGGTAATTGAAAATGCTTGTTTTTAAATTATGCTATTAGATTAATCTGGAGCTTTTTCACTGTTGAGGCAGAAATAATATTAGTCATTACTCATTACTCATCCTTCCAATTATAAATGTATCTGTTCTTGTTTCAAATCTAGTTCATAAATATTGAAAGTGTAATGTAAAGTATTGCTATACAACCTCACTTTTATATGCCAGGAATAGGACATGTTGCTGGTTCATTTATTGATGATAATAATATACTCACATAATTATGCATAATACTAAAATACTCATCATCATTCTACCAAACCTGTACCAACATGTATTGGCTAGGACTGCCTTTCAGCAACTAAGTGTTTCTAAGTACAGTCATCTTCCTTTTAAATAAACAACTGAAGAAACAAATGGTAGCAGCTAATGATCATTTCAGAACGAGCAGATGTCAACCCATCTTCAAAGATCTCTCAATATGTCTGCGATCTCACCTGTAAAATTAGTCATTTCCTTGGGCAAAGTTGGCTAGATCAGCGACACTTGCACGACAGCTAGCATAGCCACAAGGCCACACAAAATAGCTCATAAAGAGAGCCTGG
This sequence comes from Coracias cyanogaster, assembly GCA_033124195.1. Taxonomy (NCBI): domain Eukaryota; kingdom Metazoa; phylum Chordata; class Aves; order Coraciiformes; family Coraciidae; genus Coracias; species Coracias cyanogaster. The sequence goes on along the minus strand of JAVSBS010017646.1, from coordinate 8,910 downwards.
AGAGGAGGGGAACAAAATTTATGTGAACAGTCATACTCCTGCATTGAACTGTAAAATTGAACTGATCTTTTTCTTTTGGAAGTCATCGCAGTCTCAGATACCATATACAAAATGTGTCAAAATTTCACACTTTATTTTCAGGTCTTGTTTAGCACATCCCAGTTAACTATACAGAAACCATTTTCTCCACCATTCATACATGAAAGAGTATTAGCCCTTCAGGTTTTGTAGAGGTGATTACAAGCAGCTCATCCTCAAAAGTCCCCAACAGCTCTCAGTCATCCAGTGACAAAATTGAGTTCTCAGCTCCCCTTTTAGTACACTTGAATGACCAACAATAATCATAACTGATGTAAGAGTTACCAAAGCATACAAAGAAATTATGCCCTACTAACCAGGTGCTGTATACACTAAACTATTTTCAATTAAATTCTTTCATTCAAAAGGAGCAAGCCCTCCTCCTCTTCCTCCACAGAAGCACACAGCTCCAGATTCACCACCAAGATGTTTATATGGATAATGTACTTCTCTTGATTTCCAGCTGTCAGATAGAATTTTTAAAGATTGACTTTTCCTGCTTCTGGAGACCACCAAGGTTAAAATAAAAAAATTCTGTCACGTTTTCATCTGACAGGTGTCTGTACCAAAAAAAAAATTCTAATTTGAGGTACCCAGAGAATTTTGTCAGTACCATGTTTCCATTCAGAGGCTATTCTGCTTTCAGCTTTTAAATTATTACTGCAATGCCTTTTGCAATGAAAGGTGCTACATGAAATTAAACTTCATTCTACTCTTTCAGGGTCAACATTGAAACCGAACACCTCTGATAACGTCAGATGTTTCATCAGTATTAATTTCCCGATGGAATCTATCACCAAACTCACAATCCAAAGTTTCCATTTTCTGAGAACTCTCAGATCACTAACTATTCTTCCCTAACTTAATCATGACATCTCACTCAAATGGTTTTTACTATGTTTGAAATGGCAATAGTGTATCAGTACCATGACATCCCTTTATGAAGTAAATCAAGTCCAACCCCTTTTAGGTTTGTTAGACCCCTGTCATTCAAAAATGGAAGCCACTGTGTAGTTTTAATCACAGAAATATTTCTGACTTCAGTACAACTCTGATCTAACCCATGTACACATTAAAAAAACACAAAAAACAAAACAACCAAAAAACCCAGACATTACAGATACAGAGCTCAGTAACGCCAATTACACAGCTAGACTGCATTGTCAACCAGCCAAAATTTGTAGATTTAAATGGGCAACTAATTTTTGCCTCTGCACATACATATTATGCACTGAATAAGAGCTTTTTGACAAAAGGAACAAAAAAAGGTCATTGGGTTCATTCAGTTCATTCAGAATTCAACTCAGGTTACATGGGCACTCTCAAGCAGTAAGCATTATCAGATGGCATTAGCTATTTGATCAGCCTATAACTTTACATTACCTAACAATAAAACCAGATTTTGTTAAGCAGGTCTGTCACCTCAAGGCACAGGAGCAAGTTATGTCATTACTATACAGTCCTTAAGCTGGTTGGAGAGAACAAAGCATCCTTCCCCTTATTCCTGAACACCACCTTGAGAAACTCTGTCTACCAGACAAAATACTAAAATACGACTTGGATCAGTTGCTAGAAATCATTACTAAATAAGATCCTGAAACATTTTCAATAGCTACCAAACACCATGGGAATAAAAACGTGCAACCACCAGCACGGCTGATCCCAAAAGCATCCTGCAGGAAAACAAACACCTAAGTAAATCCAGAAGAACTAGCTACTACATGAAGTTTAGTCTGTGTCCATGCTTGTCATGATATAATATGATATATCATGCAAGATGATATAACACATGACTGGGAACTGGAGTCTGTAAAACATTACTAATGGATGTAAATTCCAGAAATGTGACATTACTATAACAGGCAAAACCATCTATTTTAGGGAGAAACGTATCCTATATATCTCATTTCTCAAGCAGTTCTGATGAATACAGCTGCTGATAAAAGGGAGTGTAAGTTATGTAAAAGTCTACACTGATCATTACAGAAAACTAAATACCAAGGTGTCCTGGTTTGGACAGGACAGTGTTAATTTGGTGCAGCCAGGCTATTCTATACCATGCTGACATCATGCCCTGGGGCCAGTTCCCGTTCCGGGGTGGGGGCAACTCCCGGTGTGCGACCCATCCGCTCGGTGTGAGATCCATCCGCTAGGGACCATCTCTTTGTCTATGCGGTATCGCTTATTTGTACATTTCTTTTCCTCACTGTTGTTATTGCTGTTGTTGCCGCAATTGTTTCTCACGTGTCACTGTATTAAACCCTCCTTATCTCAACTGAAAAAGGCATTTTGAAATTCTTCTCTGTCCGCGGTGGGGGAAGGCAGCAGCAATGACCACGTGGCAGCCGTGTGGTTCAGGTGCCTGCACAGAGCCCGCCACGGCTTTACTAAACTACCACACAAGGCTTTTCCTATGCTAATTCAGTGTATAGGTCAGAAGATGATGTCACTGATTTTAAGAAAAGGAATTAAACTTTCATTAATATTCCTATACCGGAGGTAAAAATATATATACTGCATGCATCTGCCCCGCACACTCCTGTAGCTGAACACCCACATTATTGCACTATAGCATTCCTATGTAAGTAGACAAGGTGAGTGGCTTCTTCAGACAAGACACTGTGTGCCTTATGTAAACATTAAGGTATCCTCTCTCCCAAGAAACACACAAATTAATTCCACCTGTGTTAAGTAGGGATGTACCAAGTAAATTCAGTAATCACTGTGCTTTATAAACTGTGTCTTACTGACTACAACGCAATAACAACTATTACACTGAAAATCTAACCTTCCCTAAACTCATTTGTTTCTTTTACATTACATGTTCTTGGATCCATCTGTGAAAGCTGGGAGGTTAATTACGATAGTACCTTGCATAACTCCACAGCTAAATGCTAGAGTCATTCTACATAAATGCCATATGTTTGTCTCAGAAAAACTAAAAAGATTAATTAGTAGGCCAAGCCCAAGACTTTGGAAAGTAATATCCTGAACACCATTATATCATTACACTGTGTACTATGTAAATTGAAGTTATAATTAGTAGGTAAAACACTAGTCATGGCAAAAAAATAATAATCCAAAATTATTACTGTGTGTACCAGGTTCTGGGGTTGGTCTTGTTTAATATCATTATCGATGACTTGGATGAGTGCATTGAGTGCACCCTCAGTAAATTTACAGATGACATGAAATTAAGTGCTTGAGGGTAAGAAGGCTCTGCAAAGGGATCTGCACAGGCTGGAGCGGTGGGCTGAGGTCAATTGTATGAGGTTTAACAAAGCCATGGGTCCTGAAATTTGGTCACAACAACCCCATACAATGATACAGGCTTGGGGAAGTGTGGCTGGAAAGCTGCCTGGTGGAAAAGAACCTGGGGGTGCCGGTGGACAGCCAGATGAGCACGAGCCAGTAGCGTACCCAGGTGGCCAAGAAGGCCAATGGCATCCTGACCTGTATCAGAAACAGTGTGACCAGAAGGAACAGGGAGGTGATTGTGCCCCTGTACTCGGCACTCATGAGACCAAACCTTAAGTACTGTGTCCAGTTTTGGGCACCACAGTACAAGGAAATTGAGGTGCTGGAGCAGGTGCAGAGAAGGGCAATGAAGCTGGTGAGGGGTCTGGAGAATATGTCATATGAGGAACGCCTGAGGGAACTGGAATCGTTTAGCTTGAAGAAGAGGAAGCTGAGAAGAGACCTCATTGCTCTCTACAACTACCTAAAAGGAGGTTGTAGCAAGGCTGGTGTTGGTCTCTTCTCCAAGGTAACTAATGACAGGACAAGAGGCAATGGTCTCAAGTTGCACCAGGGGAGATTCAGATTGAGTATGAGGAAAATGTTCTTTACTGAAAGAGTGGTTAGGAATTGGAGCAGGCTGCCCAGGTAGGTGGCCACCATCCCTGAAGATGTTAAAAAAATGGGTAGATGTGGTGCATCGAGACATGGTGTGGCAAACACCATGTGGTCAGGGAAATGTTGGATGAAGGTTGGAGTAGATGATCCTAGAGGTCTTTTCCAACCTAAATGATTCTATGCTTCTGATGAACTACCTGTTAAACATTACAGCCCTGTTCTTACCTATATTATCCTCACCTATTTTAAAGTTACCTAATCACATCAGTAAAGAAAAAGCTCTAATAAACAACCTGTACCTAGAAAGCAGAGTAATGAACCCCTTTAAAAAGTCAACTGAACAGTATAGGTCCTTCAAGAGCCCTAGTAGCCACTTCTCCATCTGTGAATCTGGTCTAGCTCAGCCTTCCACTTCTAGCCCACTCCACTACAAAACATCCTCTCTCATAGCCTCCACTCTCCTGAAGAAAATAAAGGGTTATTTTTACCTGATCCATAGGTCACTGATGGTAAAGAGAGCTTTTACATCTAATTCAATACATTCTGGACCATATCCAGAACATCAGTTACTTTACTCACCACGTATTCAAACACAAGTGTCAAGGTCTCCTTGGTGTGAATGATGTCATGAAGCAGCACAATGTTAGCATGTTTCAGTCCTTTCAAAAGAGAAGCTGAAAAGTAAAACATACATGTTATCTTAAAAATGATCCAAATATTTCACGATTGGCTTTTTTATTTAGTGAATGGGATGATTTCTTTGACACCTGAGTTTAATAACCTGACAACCAATAGTTGCATTTTAGTATCTTCTATGTCCATGAGTTGCACACATTCAGTGTGTTTGAAGATCACGCCTTCCTATTTTGTATTATTTTCTCCACCTTGTCAGTCAAACTCAACCTCACTTAGAGGCAAAAATGAGCGGTGGCTAGCAATTCTTTCCTTACACAGCCTCCTCTGATCCACCAGACACCAAGTTCACTTCTACACTCAAAGATAACTTGTCTCAGACAAAAAGTCAAGCATGTTTTCCAAACATTATCTTTCCAACAAAACAGAGCTGCTTTCTAAATTGGAACATGTGTCCTAGGAAGCAATAATTCTCCTTTCTCTCAAACATAACACAGGTTTGATGGAATCATTTGTACTAGCTCATGAGAAAAAAATGCATAGTATTTTCTCACCATATTTTTGTTTTTAATGGCAATAGCTCATGTTTTTAGATTACTGACAAATAAAGAATTATCTAATGAACTTCCAGGTGATATCCTTCACTAAAATTCTTTTACACCATAATATCTATTTAATGTTCATACCATATCACATATTTAATATTCCAAAAGACATGGCATATTTTAGCAATATATGCTTTCAAGCCATGTGTTATTACCAATGTCATTCTGTTGTTGGTGCCTTGTTATCTCATGCATATATCTGAGAAGGACTATCAGTCATCACAGCAAAGTAAATAAGAGATACAAAGACATGCAAATGAGTGGCATATTTCTGTAGTTGAATAATGTGGAATTTTCTTCTGTTACCCTTCTCCTTTTGTCAAAGAATACAATGAAACACCAAATGTGTCTCACTCCACCATTGTGCAAAATGGAAGCTAGGGAGCTACCATATAACTAATAGCCTTTGCTGTCCTATTGAGGGTGCTCCATCCAGCTGAGGTAACTCCAGAGGTCGTCTGGCTTTCAACTAGGGTAAATAAATATCATCTTTGATACTCGTCTTTAAGAGATTGACCTGACAAGCTGATCACTCTAGGAAGCAACACAATAGCAACATGGCATCTGGCTGAACCACTCTTCCTCCACAAGCATCCTCAGCAGCAAAACTTCAGAGTTCATGCGAGGCAGAAGGTAGACAGCAAAGGGGAATATATCATACAGCAGTTTCAAAGTGAGTGGATCACAGATATCCTGATGACAGGACTGCTAACCTGCAAGGAAGCTCCATGACCAGGAATGAGGCAACACTTCAATGTGGCTGAAGAGATGAGAAAAAATGTTTCCAAAGAGCTTGCTTTGTCCTGTGCTCCACAATTCATGCTGTTCAGAGTCAGCATAGAGGAATCTTTCTTGTGCTTTGAATATGTTGCCACTGAGCTGTCAATCAACTATTGCAATTACAATTATACTTTTTAAACATTTTCTTAGTGCATCTCTAGTAATATTTAACATTCCACAAGTTAAGTAGAAGCTTTTTTCTCAAAGGAAGAGCCATACACAATTTTCATAGGATCCTCATCTTAGAATCGGGAGAAAATATTGGAGTAAAAGCTCAGAGAGATTTGGATATGTTGGGGGTTTTTTAAAGGATGGTAATGAAAAATTGCTACTAGAAAAGGTATGGATACAAACAATAGATAATCAGAACTGTTCCAAAAGTTGCCTTCTACCAGAAACAACCTGGGTGAACCCCGAGAAGAGTTCACCTGCAGTAACTGAGCTTTTACCAGCTCTTCCCTCAAACCTTGTCAAATGGCCATACATGCAGAGAGACTAGCAACGCAAGAACTGCCTCCTAGCAGAACCTAGGTCAAACTGTAATAGTATTTATGACCTCTGTCCACTTCTGCTGTTCAGATCATCACCTGAGGCCTTTAATTCCTCTAGCTGGCCATTACTTTGTTGCCAAAAATCTGTATATGGGTCATTAAAGCTTAAACAGTACATTGAAAGCAGCTTATCCCGAGGTCTTTGCAAATACTGTCTTTCTTCTTCAGCTCCCTTCACTCTTACTTATCTTCTCCAAGTATCCCCTTATACAGCCTCAATATTCAACATCTGCCATATATTACAGGAACCACAAAACACCACCTGCAGGGTGATATTTCTGTCTTCTCCATTAGTCCAAGTGAAATACAGTAAATAATATAGCATAGAGAGCAAAATCATCTTAATTGCACTGATTTTACACTGTAGAAATAAGAAGAAATTCCACTATAAATTTGTATGTAAGAAATCAAGCATAACTGGTTAAAGTAAGAGAATTACCCCATGTGCTCGTCTGTCAGGACTCTTACTGGTAAGATTGCCTGTCTTTGTCAAAACACTGCTTTGTTGCTTAAAAAAGGATGAAAGGAAATTTTTTAAAAAGAGGAAAAAAAGTTGTCTGAAATAGGAAAGCTGTCTCTTCATCCACAGAGTACTTTAAAAACAAAATGATAGTGCTCAGTGTGGGTTTTTTTCCACAATCAACCAACCAATACCTCCTCATTTGGGCAAGTTTTTGCTTGAAGAGGATAGAACTTTGGATGAACACCACTAATTAAAAAAAAAAAAGCCCAGAAATTCACATCCAAGAGAATGAAAAAGAGTCCAGGGAATCTATCACCATCAGCCTGAGACAAACCTGACTTCACGTGTGAAGCTGCCAATGCAGCTTGCTACTGGAGCTCAGCAAGAAGTCAGGTGCTGCTGTGCCTGGTGTTACTTCTTGAACAAAATAATTCTCTCAGAGAATGTCATCTCCATCCAGTGATTACAACCCACAGACTTCACATAGAGGTGTTTGCTTTTAAGAGAAAAAAACGAAAATATTGTTGAAAATGCATTGCAACCACTCACAAAAGTAGGGCCAACATGCTAGTACTTACTGTATCCTTAGCATGTACTTTTAAAAACAAAATTACATAATGCTGCTTTGAAACTGCTGGCACTCTTTTTTTACCCTCATTATTAAATGTAAGATAAACAGATGGCAGTACTTTTTAAAATTCATTTCCCTGAAGAGCTTTGAGGAGGCACAGCAGCAAATAATGCTAAAATGCTTTTTAAAAACTCTTTGGAAAAAATATTACATACGTTTGAATAGGCAGGTGCTTGTTCTGTCACCTGTGTTTGCACATTCCCCTACAGCAAATTCTAGCATTAAAATAGGGCAGAGGAATTGGTGACATACTTCAATAATTAATGATGTGCAAGATGATAATTTCTGTATCTTTAACCTAGGTTCATGACCTGAGTGACTAAAAGTACCAACCCTCAGTGCTCCATCAGGGGCTAATAAAGTGTTTCCTTTAGGTATGCAAATATGGTTGTATTTGCTCCAATAACCATCACAGACTTCTCCTCCAACAAGAGGATGCTCTCATCTATTATGAGCCCCTGGCAAGCTGCCTTACTGCTTGTGTTGGTCAAGGAGCTTTTTGCTGTTCCCAGATGATTTGGGTTCTAAAGTACACCCACTCCAGAAGCATGCCAAGCCTGATGGACAGCAGCCAACTCTTACCCAAAACCTGAGTAGCATCAGTAAATTAGTGCTTTGCTCCCTGCAGGGTTTACAGCATCAGCTCAAGCCTGACACTCCATTAATAAAGCCTTGTGACTTTTAGATCAGCCTTGACTTACCTCTAGAAGTACCTGGAGTGTTTTGAAAAAGGCTATTCTGGCATGCCCATGAAGTAACATTTCACAGCTGTCTGTCAAAATCAACAAAACTGTTACTGCCAGCTTCCACGCCGCATGCAGGAAGAACTTTTCACTAGCAGCACTAGTGAAAAGTAAGGTGGTACTTCTGGACACGGCAAGTACATTAATCTTGAACATACATTATGGTCATTGGATCATCCTACAACAATTAATTCAGTCTTGCAATTTTTGACTATCACCTTGTTCTCACTTTGTGAAAAATCACAGATCTCTACTGTGGCCCTAGACAGACAAATCACCCATGATTTCCAAATTGTCTGATATTTCAGTTGTCTAGAAGCTTTTCTCAGCAGTAGAATCATAGAATCATTATGGTTGGAAAGGACCTCTAGGATCATCAAGTCCAACCTACATCCTAACATCTCTCTAGCCTCAAGTGCTACATCTACTTGTTTTTTAAATGCCTCCAGGGTTGGTGACTCCACCACCTCCATGGGCAGTCTTGTTCCAGTGCCCAACCACTCTCTCAGTGGTTAGAATTTCTCCCTAATATCTAATCTAAACCTCCCCTGATGCAACTTGAGGCCATTGC
>JAVSBS010017645.1:6464-26525 GCA_033124195.1 Coracias cyanogaster | reverse complement strand
GGTGTCACCCATGTCATTGTAGATATTTTGTTCAGAAAAAATAAACTTAACTTTTTTCAGAAACTGTGTAAGTATTTTAATGATATTTTAGGCAATGAGTTTAAAGTCACAAGACTTCAATGCCATTGGAAAAAAGGATGAAACCCCCAGCAGTAGTTGAGGTTACCATTAAATATTTCAGGAGTGAAAACTTGAGATAAAAGGAAGAGAGTGCCTTCAATTGTTATATTATTCAGATTAAGCTTTAAAATACTTTAATTACATTAATGAAATATACAAAGAAGTGTTTTCAGAGAGCATGATGGAGGATGGCAAGCACTGAATTTGGAGTTTGATCTTCCAAGGCTTGATTTACAGTCAGTGGATAGAAAGAGACCTCACCAGAGGATGGGCAAAAAAAACCCTGTTCTGAAAAAAGCCCATTCTGAAAACTCAGTGGAACTTTCAATAGGCACTTGCCTATTGAAATAAGCACAGCCACTCCTAAATAGTCCTGCTGATCATAAGATCAGCACCTTTTTGCTATAAAAAAGGCAAAGAATTTAACTTGCATCAAATAGCCTCTTGGAAACTTTATAGATCTATGGGACCTCTTAGGTACTCCTTGATAGAAAAAAAAAGATTTCAAGAAAACTGAAGTGAAGTTAGCAAATAAGTCCTTTGAGAACAGTCTGAGTTCAGCAAATCTGATCACAGCAGTGTTCATATGCTTATAAAGAGCATACAGAATGGTCATCTCAGTAGCAGCTACAAGTCAATGTCTGATGCCATTTAGGCTACAAATATTTAGCAATATCAGCACAGATGTTTTGTGCTCCCTGTCCCCATTTGACAAAAAGCAGAATCAGTTCACTCCTTTCAGCTTGCTTTTCATGTCAATAAGATACAAATAGAAGAGCTTTGCCATACTCACAAACAAAGTGTTTCCATTATCTGTTGCTAATAATTCAATTCAGCAGCGATGGTTTAGAGCTTTATGAAATGGAAATTTCTCAAAAGAACAGCCAAATGTAACAAGAGCACCAGTGGATTCTGAACAGAAATCCTGAGCATGCCCTCACAGAGCCCACAGAACTGCATGATCAGATTCCTGCTATTTATGACAGCTGTTGCTCCAGCAAATCTATAACTATCACGTCTTCCCAAGAGCAAAGCACAACTGGTACCTCTGGCCTTGTTCTGGCATGTTGGACAGAAACAATGACATGAAACTACTGCAGTAGCAAATGTTTTCATGCAGAGCAATGAAAAGCAACAAGCAATTAAACAAGAATGTGACGGACATGTAGAGTGACCTGAGAGCCATAGAAAAAAGAAGTAACAGATCTTAAAGAGTTCCATATGTAAGTAATTGTGCTGCATAAACTGTGCAGCCCTTTCAACAGAATTCTGGAAAAAAACAGATATTAAATATCCTCTTTTTCATGTTTGCATAGATACTACCTCATTTTTAAAATTAAATAAAGATTTAATTTCATGTGGATCATGCAGGAGGTTATTTTTCTAGTATCCTATCTAGTATCCATATTTTTCACACTTTTTATGTTTCCTGATATTCAGAAGGAACCTCCTGTGTTTTGGTTTGTGCCTATTGCCTCTTTTCCTGTTACTGGGCACCACTGAAAAGGGCCTGGCTCCATCTTCTTTACACCCTCCATCCAATTTTATACACAAGTTAATGAGATCCCTCAGAACTGGACACAGTATTCCAGGGGTGGTCCTACCAGTGCCAGGTAGAGAGGAAGGATCACAACCCTTGATCCCCTGGCCACATACTTAACACAGTCAAGGATGCCATGAGTCATCTTTGCCACAAGGGCACACTGCTGGCTGATGTTCAACCTGGTGCCCATAGGACCCTCAGTTCCCTTTCTGCACACCTACCTTCGAGCTGGTCATCCCTCAGCATACACTGGTGCACGGAGTCATCGCTCCCCAGGTGCAGAACTTTGCACTTTCCCCTCACAATACGGAAAAAAACTTTTCTTGTAATGTTATCCTCTGTTTATGTAACCTGCATTTAAAACCTCTACTGACGTAATGAGCTCAGCCTGCAACCCACTTATATCATGTTTTAATTCCTCTCTTAACAAGCCAAAAAACACACCTGACCTGGCTCAAAAACTAGCGTGTTGCTTTGTACATGTTTAGCCCTATACAGAACTATTCTCATTAGGCACAGTCAGTAGGTACAGAATCAAACAGTTGTTTTAAAAAGCACGATAGACACCGAAGCTTGTTTGCCACTGCACAAAGTAAGAGTAAGCCTCATGTTAGAACCGAGTAAGTCCAAACATTATTAGAATCTGGTTGAACTTAAAGAGGATACTGGAAATTCTTACGAATTTCAATTATACTTGATCGCATTACATGTGCAAAAGGTTTCCCTCCCCATCCATTTTTCTTTCATTTCTCAGGAATGTATAAATGCCACCAGAAGATGGCTCCCTCCCGTCCGAGTGAAGGGATGTCGCGGATGTCCGCATCTTGTTCAAGGAGAGAAACTTTAGCAAAATACACTCCTCATGGAGAAACTCCATGCACTGATATTCATTATTAAGAAGGAACTTTATAAAGCATAAGCAGGATTCATGCTTATTCATTCAAGTGATTCAAACATTTTGAGGTGATGATGTCTTAGAAAAAAAATAGCTGAGATATTAAATTAAGAAGAAAATCTGAGGATTTGTCTAAATACATATCTGAAAATGTAAAGACTTGTGTACCTGAATATTTTATTAAATAAAAAAGGTATTTTAAAACAGAAACCAATAATTTACTTTTTTTTTTTTTTTAAAGTATCTGTTGTCAAATACTGGTACAGATACAATTTGGTTCAACAGAAAATGAATTGCTAACCAATTTTTAAACCAGTCTTTAAAGCATTTAAAAGGAAATCAATAATTTACACTCTGCCCCCAAATCTGCTAAAGTTAGAAGGTCTTTTGAGTAGATTCCTCATGTTAAGGATGCCTTCACAACACACTAACAGGTACAAATACATCAGTTATTAGCTATGCACAACAGCTATTTCTGTGTGAGGTTACGCTATAATAAATGCAAAGAAGGAAGCATATACAGCTTCTTCTGAGGAATATATTACTTCATATTATCTCATATCTAATATGAGGTAAGCACATACACTTCAGCAATGTAAACAATGTAAATCTCTAGCTCAGTCTGCCTTGTGATAGCTTGTTGTGACACCACCCTCTCGTTTTCCTAGCAGACTTCACCTCTTTACACATTCACTGAACAAATATGGAAACAGCAGGAAGAGCACCATGAACTTTGATCTGAAGTGATACTAAAGACATTATTCTAGATAGATACAGAACAGTTGCAGACTAGAATAGATTCCACAGTGTACGACTAACATCCATTAACTGTTTGTCCTTAATTTCTCAAGTATACAACATATATTCTCTTTCATTATTTAGATGCTAGGACCATGAGGAAGACTATTAATTTTGAATCTAACACTAGTTAATAAATTGTTTGCCAAAAGTTAGAGTGATATATTTAAGGTTCATAGCAGTATTTACAACTTAAAAATCAATGAGTGTTGTGTTTGTTGTACTCTTTTTCCCTATTCTCCTGAATAAAGACTCAACTGAATTTGACATAGGAACCAACTGCTTTATATTTAGCTGCACTGCCAATAAAAGATCAGTAAAGATGAAATAGAAGAGTATATCTCAATTCAGCAGGAAACGTTTTCACTTTATACAAATGTGGTTAGAGGTAATACAGAAACAATTTTATACCAAGACAGAGTTTTAAAAAAATAAATTTAAAATCACTTTCAAAAGTGTCCTATCCCCTTTACAGTAGCCTTATATTCACTTAAGCTTTCTAAGTATCAAAAAAAAAAAAAAAAACCTTGAATTTTTTTATTGGAAATATATGAGACCAAGTAACTTTGTGAAGAGTATTGAAGCAGTACCAAAGCAGCTAAGTGAGAGAACAAAGAAAACATAATAGGTCTTTCCTTTCTCTCCCTTCCTCTCTCTTTTCTTCCCAATAGCTTTGTATGTCACAGCAGATCTGATCCATCTGGGAAACTAGGCCATTCTTGGAGGACTTTGTTCAACAGTTGCAGCATTGTTTCAAGTCCCTCCTGGGCTAGTGGTTGTGGCAGGAATTCAGGGTTCAGGTAAAGTCTAGATGGTATAAGAAGGCCCCTTTCTGAGGGCTGCTGGCATACCGACCTCAGTTGATTTCACCCCTGCATTAATTCTTTCATTCCTTAACGACACCTTCAGAATGCTGCTTTTTTGAGTAGTTCATGCCAACACCACCATCTATCAGAGAGCTAAGTATATTGAACTAGTTTGGTTCCCCTGCTCCTAATAATTTCTCCTCTCTTGATAAACAACGACACTTTACTCAGATGCTCCACTTGTAGAACAGTTACATTGTCTTTCAGATTATCAAACTTCTAGTACTTCATTTTTACCTACAATACTCATGCTTGTGCTCCCTCTCTGGCTCTCACTGTAAGAGAAAGTATTGGACCCAGCTTAACATGAAAATCGGTTAGCTCCCCTGAGGCCCCAGGTAACTGCTTGGAAAAACAATTACAAAGAAAATTCAGGTACTTAGATTGTTTCCTCACATCCTTCCTTCCTTTAACATCTAATCGTGGAAAAAGTTCAAGATCAGCTTTCAGCATTAGCATGTCCAGATTGCTTAAAGTCGTCTTCACTACACATTTTCAAAGTACCAAAACTATGTCTAAATCCTATCTGAATTTACAAAATTTACTTATTCCTTCCCTGGTTTCACCTGTGGGGTACGGTTCCTTTGGGATGCCCAAAGGGACTGGTGGACAACTTTTGTAACCTCTGTAACTGCTGGACAACCTCTGTAAACACAGAAAATCCTCTTTTCCCATCCAAGCTCATAATCTCTCCTGAACCTGTAGTAGCTCTCGTCCAACAATGTCCCATTGTCTAGTATTTATGAGATGGCTAGAGGGTAATTTCAAGGCATCACCAGTGTTTGCTGATCTATTAATTTTGCAAGGTAACTTATATTTTTTAAAGTAAAGCAGAATACTTGTAGAAACCATAGCTACATACCTTGCATGCTTTTTTATTTTTTTACGTGAAAAAAATATTTGTGGACAGTTTTGTGCCAGTGTGAAAGTGTTAGTGTTTCACATTATTTGTTCCATATCTAATTGTTTTCTAATTCAGGGTCAAATTTAGGCCCTAGTAAGCACACAAGTCCCGATTGCTGAGTGTTTGTCACTGCCAGGCTCTACATACATCAGTCACAATTTACATATGTATCAGAATTTGCATCTACAGCTAAAGCAGGTCACAAAAACTGAGTGTACAAATTCAAATCCTAAGTTTACATACTCATCTTGAACAAAACAGGATAAAAAGTTTTTCTATCACTGATTTTTAGGCAAGGCTGTCTTACCACTGCATGATTTAATTTCCCTGAAAACAAGTAGTAAAACACTTACTCGTCCAATGGTGAATCTGAGAAGTTGTCCTCCAAAGCATTATTTGCAGCTTTCTTACCTCTGCAAGTGCCTTGCACTTGCCTACCCAGATGTTCTAGAGCAAATAGAGCTTTTAGCAGGAATAAAGGCAAACTGTGAGAATGGTACAGTAAGACATCAGCCTTACTGAAATGCTGAAAATTGTTTGTTTCTCTTTATATTCCCAACAGAGCATTCATGTGGTACTTTGGATGCCTATGAGTGCACTAAAATGAAGAAGGATACAGTTGCAACACAGTTGTCCACCCACATAACATTTTTACAGGAATATATGTAAAATATGTCAAAAATCCATGCCATTTTACTTTTCAAAAAACACTGAACAGAATATTTTTTTTTTTAAAAGTACTGCCAGGGGAAGACACTGCTTGGGATTGCTTTTAGCCCCTGTTAAAAAGTACAGAAAAGCAGCATAGCAAAGTAGACTGACCTTTTACCCAATATTTAACCCACCAGAGGAAGAAAGGCTAACATGTAACTACTGTGTGAAGTCTGCAACAGATTTGAGGCTAAGATCTTTAACGAGATAACAGACATTTTATTTGTCTTATCTTAGTCTCAGAAGTAATGTCTTTGAACTGTGTCAGCTTCATGGTTTCTGGTGCAGCAACCCTCTGAGCTGCCTCTCTGCCACTCTGAGCTGCCTTCCTGGGAGAGAAAAACATTAATGTCACCTCTGAGTGGGAAAATAATGGAGGATATTAAAACATTACGAATGTTACAAACCGTGCATCCTTGTCTTGGAGCTGTCTGGCATTGGCTCTGTTGAACACGGGAAGCTTCTAGCAGCTTCCCACAGAAGCCACCCCTGTAGCCCCCCACTGCTACCAAAACCATGCCACAAAAACCAAATACAACTATACATGTAAAATGTTCCTTAACTAAGGTGTTTCAGATAAGAAAAAAGGTCTAATACCATTTATATGGTGCAAACTCTTATAATCATTCACTGTGCCTAAAATTTGCATTGTAAGTGAACATAGAATCACTGGGGTAATAGGGGACTTCTGCTTGAAGATAGAATCAGGTATGTACATCTGGACAGACACTTGTTAAACCTGTTTTTAAAGAACTGACATGATTTCAATTTCACAGTTCCCCACGGCTCTGTTCCACGACTTCATTATTGTAACTCTCAGAATTTTTTTCTAAATATCTAATGTAAGTCACCTCTTTTGCAATTTAAGGTTATTATTTTTCATTCTATCTACAAGAAACGAGGCATGCCTATTAATCCCTTCCTCTTTGCTAATGGTTTATTTACCACATTCCTTCTCCACACCATTTTCTTTAAGACAAAAAAATGTGAATTTACTTATTCTTTTCTCATAGATCATGGTTTACAGATGTCAAATCATGTTGCTGCTCTCCTCTACACGCTTTTCAAACAGTCTTCTGCCTATCCTGGAGAGCAAAACACTGAACTGAATGAAGTATTCTGACTGAAGCCTTACTATCACAGCACAGAATGGAGAATTACTTCACATGTTTTAGAAATAAGGTTTCATTTACATATTTCCCTTTTCATAGCAGCATGCCTCTGTGTTCAGCATGGGAGCCATGCTAATCCATAGACTCTCTTCTGTACATGAATACTAGTTAGCCTCCTGCTTTGCTTACTTCAGCAAAATTTTTTCCTCGCTTATAGTGTAAAGTGACATGAAAACAATGTAATTTGAATTTTTTCCGAGGAACAAGAGACCTCATTTAAAATTCCTTATCCAGATTCACAGGACCTTTCAAAATGCTTTAACACTGTAGAGCTGTCCCCATCACTTAATAATAAAGTAATCCTGTTACAGTCAAGCTACATATTACAGTTATGCTGTACTAACAGTGTTTTTAAGGAAGAAAGCATGAAGATTTCAAGTAAATATTCATTTAATCCTATTTCTTGCTTTAAGAAAAGAAAAAAAACAACAGGTTTTCCATCCCTCTTCAGACATGCACACTTGCAGCCACAAATTAATTAAACATGGAGGATGCAGGATTCTGCCACTGTTAGAATGTTTTCAGTATATAGTCAGTGCTTAGAAAAGAGAACTTTCTGTAGTCAAATGGAATTTTTTTGTGATAAAAGCTTGAAGAATTTTTAGGTGTAATTTCCCAAAGTTTTTCAGCTGCATGGTGACACATTCTTAGAGAAAAAAAAATCTACAATTGCTGATTAAAGCACAGACTGAAAGGGCAGAGTCCAACGAAACTAATTACTCTATTATTTTGAAAATAATAGAATTATTCAAGAATTTCAAATAAATACAAGTTACAGGTTTGTTTGAAATTATCTTGATTTATATTTTATAACCAATAATTTCTGGGAATTATATAAGAAATTCTAAGTACACAAACGAAAAAGTTAAGGAAATAATTACTTCTGTTAAATAATTGTGAAGTTTCTATGCTCTGTTACTGCCAAATCAGTTATGTAATTTCTCAAGAATGACAGCTCAAGGTCAAGTTAAGACCAAGCTAATAGACTCATGAAAACAATACCATTGCAACTGATATTATACAAAAACTGAGAACAACATTCTGTTGCTCAAGGCATATTGAGCTTTCCCTGAACATGTCCTTTGACTTTTCACTAGTCAACAGCCAAATTTACAACTTTACATCTCTGGTTATTAATGTTACAACTAATAAGGAATTAAAGACAGTTCCTGAAGAAGACCGTCCAAACATCAAATGATAGACAAGTTATTTATACATAAGATTTTCCTCTATT
This sequence comes from Coracias cyanogaster, assembly GCA_033124195.1. Classification (NCBI taxonomy): domain Eukaryota; kingdom Metazoa; phylum Chordata; class Aves; order Coraciiformes; family Coraciidae; genus Coracias; species Coracias cyanogaster. The sequence continues at coordinate 18,282 of JAVSBS010017645.1, read as the reverse complement.
AGCATAAATATTTTGAAACCTTTTAATATCAAATTGATTTACACTGACAATTTTCAATTTAAGATATTTAACCTATTTATAAATTGGGAAAACTTCAGTTGGAGGCAGTTCCCTGGTAAAAGCTAAGCTACCATTATATTAAGGATTTCATCTAAGAATATGGAGCTTCTTAAGTTTATTTTATGCATTTCTGAGGCCACAGGTACCAAACTCAGTGAAATTTGCTGTCTTACAGAGTCTAGTTCGTTAACATTCATTTAGCTGGATAAAAGCTACCTTACGAGCACCTAACAAGACGAGAGAATTTATAGCCACAGTAAGACTTCAGAGGCAATATATAAGAATTATAACATGAAGGTATCATTTGTGACTATGATAAGAGATATTTATATAAAGGAATGAAATGTTTGATTTTCAGAATGCTGGGAAACTTGTCATCATCGGATAAAGGTAACATTGGCACTGTCACATCTCATAAGGGAAACGGGAAACATTCATTTCCAATAAGCAACTGAAGTGTTCTAGCCCATTTTCATCTAAGTATCTAGACACAGCCTCCAGGAGAAGCCACTGTAAATGAACCTAATTAACTCAAGTGGCATGACTTACTGCAAACTGGAAAGAAAGGTATTATGGATTTTGGGGATTGCTTTCATTCTTTTGGAGGTATTGATGATCAGAACACAAACTGGTCTCACAGCCTACATTGTCCAGCATCTCTCTCTCCACCCTTTTGTTGATCAAAGTGGTTTCTATCTCCTTGAAGCTTTACCTGGGGAGAGTGGCGAATAAGCCAAGCACAGCATTTTAGATGTCATATTCTCATCTGTATAGCACTGGTTTATTCCAGAGACATTTGGAGTTTCCCTATTACAGGACTTTCATGTTTCCTCTAAATGATTTTTCAGCTACTAGCTAGTAAGGGAGGAAGATACAATAACTTTCTAGCATTCCTTGACCATAGTCCCAACAATTATATGGATGCTATGCCCAAAAGGCAGTGTCATTTATGGAGAGACAGCTGCATCTGCTGAGAAGAAAAGCCTCTGCAGAAAGTGCACTCAGAAAATCTGTAGTACTGCTACAGACAGCTATGCTTAAAGTTATCTTCTACCACTCAAAGAAGATGTAGTTGAATTTTTTGAGGTTATGTATAATAGCAGTAATCTAAAAACGTAGTAAAATATAGCAGAACAATTTAATATCCTTACAGCTGGGTTTACAATACTTCTAAGGGCACGCCCATACTGCTTTTCCCTCCTTCCTGTCACTAAGGACAATATGGTCAGAATCAATATTTATTTTTAAAGGACATTTTTCTCTGAACCTGCCAAGCTTTTCAGCATGTCAAGAATTATTATATGGAATTGCCAGTTATTTCAGAGACCACATGGGGGAAAAAAGACCTAGATAGTCCTCCAAAATCCTGAAATGTCAGCAAATCCAAATGCTTCCTTTGATGTAATTTCAAACATCTGAAAAACATTATTAACGCAATGCTAAGGATTCCTGTTAAACCATTAAGGGCATAAAGAAGATAATAAACCTGATTCTCACTGTCTTTTATTTCATATAGCTATTAGCTGTGTAAAAATGTGTACACAAGAAGATGCTAATTTTAAAACTGAGAGGGAGGGCAGTGAAGTATCTAATCTATCAAAAGCAATCTCTTTGGTGTAAATTGTATGCTGATGTGATATTAGCTGGCTCAAGTTCACTGTGGAGTATTTGTTAAGCACTTTTCTGTAGAAAAGACATTAACTCTTAATTGGTGAAGGGGAGTTGCCCTTTTCCTTCCCTCTCCCATATCAGTTGCATCTCTGATTGCTAAGTGAGAGTGGGAGTAGGAGGTTGCATGCCCTCTGGGAAGTACAGTAATTAGCAATGAACAATTTAAGAATTTGAAGATTACAATTGTGGTTCATGTTTAATGGCTGTCACAGTTTACTAGATACATTGAATTATGTGACAGAATACTATTTCAGTAATGCTATGTCTGCTGTGCAGAAAGACATGTTGTGTTGAAACAGAAACATGGGTAAAATACATTTTAAAGCATGGTAGAAAGCATTCCCCTGTCTTTTTTTCTTTTTGTTTGCTTCCCCACCCTCAAAGGGTCTGGCATTATTGTATTTACTCATACCTCATCCAAGAGGTTGCTGGTTTTTTGCTCTGTTACACGTTTGCAATGGTGTAAACGACTACAAAAGTACAAGGTAGACAAGAAGGGTTGGCTGTGACTTCAGACAAGTTTGACAGAAATTCTTTAGCCAAACAGATGTGAGGGTGTTGCTCTGAGAAACCCTCTCTAAGGACAGGAAACAAAATAACTACTTGGAAATTAATTGTAAGAAAAAGGCATAACTGGCTGAATTATCCATATAGGGTGAAGCCTCAATAAAAGACATTACACAGAATACGGAAATTCCCTGGATGGTTCTGGACTCCTGTCATGCCAGAGCTGTTATCAAATCATAGTTGTATGCATCCATCGTAGCAAAAACTCTAAGAAGTAGATGCAGTTGACTAAGTTACATTTAACAGCTACCACCCAGTCAATCCTCTGACTATTTTAGAAGCACAAAGCACAATAACAGATCAGCATTAACAGTACATGTGGTCTATCACAGCAATATCTGTAACTCTCCCTTAGTGTGTGGCTTAAAATTGTTTCTCAACTTCTAAACACCACTGTTTGGAAATATTTAAAACAGTTTCCACAAACTTCTCATTGATCTTGTATACTGAAGAAGGGAGGAACTGATTTTCATTCAATAGCATAACACAGAAAGTCTTAAAATTCTGCTGTAAACTGGAAACTGGTCAGCTGGAAATGCCCAAGAAGAAGGTCTTAAAGATGGCTATAGAATAATAGTAAACTGTCATCTGTTGCAGCTGAGAAAAAGGCAAAAGGAATCCCAGGAAACATCAGTGAATACACTTTTATTAGGAAAAGATCACATTTAACAGTCCTGGAACTCTCCTGAATGCAAATGTTCAAAAACCTAAAACAGATCCAGAGGAGGACTACATGGATTACAAGAAGAATATGAATTTAGTCTTTCATGTGAGAAGGCTCAAAGAGCTTAATTTTTTTAATCCAGTAATAGAAATGTCAAGGGTATAAGACTGACCTCTGGAAACTGAGCATATCTTTACAGTCCTGATGATGGATAAACACCAAGAACAAAAAAGAACTTTAAGCTGTGAAAGAATTCCAGGAAAAGAAAAGAAAAAAAATTAGTCATCAGGATTTTAGGCTTTCCTCTTATAGATTAAAGAGTTCTGACCTATAGAACATTCAAGATTTGGGGTAGACTTCCAATGAAAGCAACAGAGGTAAAAGTCTTCAAAAAGAGAACCCCTTTTACGGAACTTAATATAATTGCCTCCAGCAAAATGGGGTTTCTCTGAATGACTAGGTAATTTCCATTGTTTCCATTACTGTGTGAATACACATGTGTACACATACATATATATGCAGATAAAATTCCCAGTACATAGAAACTACATGTTATTGTACAATGCACTTTATCAACAACAGCGTGTAGCGTTTGATCGGACTGTATACATGTGAATAAGGTATTTGAATAAAGGTATGTGAAAGGTTGGCTAGCAATTAAGTGTGATAACCTTCTGTCACTGTAAAGCAAAACATGTACTTTCAGTGTATAGCCCAGAGTCAGTATTTTCTTTGTCATGAAGTTGTTATACAATATTTTTGTTTTAGATAAACACAACAACAAAGCAAGAACAAATATTTTTTCAGGAACAAGCTAGGATCTAGTGTACCTTAGTATACCCTGAAAAACAGTGTGTAATTTAGGAGTGACTCACGAGAGCAACAGTTTTGGAGAATATGTTCAATTCCTGCTCTGTCATGGACTTACAATTAGTCAGAAGAAAGCCAAGTGGGACCTGTTTTTACTATTGTTAGTTCAGTCACGGTGTTGATGGAATTACTGAAATTACTGACTGCACTCTGCACAGCATAGTCTTCAAGGCAGTGTGATAAAAATTAAGTCAGTCCAGCAACTCTCTGACATTGAAATAGGTGACCTCATTCCTTCCACTCTCCTCCCTGATGCCCAGATACACAGCCTTCCCCTCTTCCTCATACCAGCTTTGTGGCTGCCCTTTAGAAATACAATTCAGCTCACTAAACTATTTCTGTTTTACCTACAAAACTAGGGAAGAAACAGTCAGTTCTAGCTGCTCAAAGTCAGGACCACAGGAGACAAGGCTATGTCTTTTAGTATAAAATGTTCTTCATTTGGTTTGGTCACCTGAAACTGCATCCACAGTCTTTAAAATGGATGAAAATTTCCTCAAATTTCCTTTATGCAGCCATTTTGTCAAATGTTGAGGAAAAGGAAAGAGAGGTAATTTGTCCAGTATTATACTTAAAAATGCTCTTATTTACACTTAATATGTTTCTAGCAAACTATTAATCTTTAGATCTAAATTTCCTCTAGATAGCTAAAAATAGGCATGTATTTGTGAGTGTACTGTATGTATATAAACAAAGAATAATTGAGTTACCCATTTCATATTTCAAAGCCCATGATTAATATTTACAGCCAAAAATACTTCTAGCATTGATTAATTTTTGTTCTCCCTAAGGAGGGGAAGGAGAAAGAGTACACATAAACTGCTTTGTTTAATTTCTTAGGATTAGATTTATCTTGTACTGACAGTAAATCCTCATGAGAGAGGTCGACGTGTTGAGCAGGTCTTATAAATCTCAGATTGGTATGAATCTTAATATTAGTGACAATTAGGTAATTAACATGACAAATAATCAGCCATAATACATTGTTTAGTTCCACTGAAACAGTAGTTTATCTAGTTATGTCTAGCTACATACAGGAACACAAGAAAATATTCATTCCGCAGCCATCCTTGACCAGCATGAGCCAGTACAAATCTCTAAATGAAGCTACATGCTCTCAGTATTTTCCTACATAAAAGTTGTTCTCATCTTTGAGATGATTATTAGTGATGTGTTCATTGACTTTATTCAAACTTCTAAAGTAGTAGACAGAAAAGAGAACAGAGAAGTATCTCTGCTTACTGACTTAACATTTTTTAACTGGATGGCTAAAGTGAGATTCCCATGTAACTAACGAAATGTCAAAATAGAAATAACTTAGTGTCTGCTGAACACTTAATTCCTATTAGTGATGAGTCATTTACCTTATTGTGACTGGAATAATGTCTATAATCCTAATTTATTTCCATTTATTATTTAAATTCATGGTACCTTCTCTTTAGCAGCAACAACAATTTTTATTGCCTGTATTATGTAGCAGAATTTATTAAAAATAGACATGGTTACTCTGGATTAATCACAAATAGTAGGCATTTCTTACATGCCCTGTTATAGACGATGCCTGTGCAATAACAGTTTTTTCAGACTTTATGTTGGAAGCAATGAAAACAGAAGACAGTCAAACTGGCTAGAGGTACTGGCTCAGAACTACAAACAAGGAAACAGATTCCAAAATTTCGTTTAATGAACTCCATAAACATGCAGGTCTGAACAAATGCATATCATATTCATCCAGAGAACTGCCTCTCTGAATGCAAAATAGTGACCAAACTACTAAAAGAAACAGTAGTACTGCACTGTTTCTTGGATATATCTAAAGGAACAAAAGGAATAATGGTATTTCTTTAAACAGCTAACAACATCCCTACTTGGGGCCTTTCTTAGGTTAGTGATCTGTTGGCTCCGTTTCTCAAGTCCTAAGCAGCTTTCTCCAAAGTAAACTCGGTTAGTTCAAGCATCTGGAGTATAACTGGTTCATTTTGACTGAAATGATCCCAAGAACAAATACACGAGTACTTCAGGTAGCAATGCTGATGGGACAGTAGTCTCTAGCAGGACTTCATAATACACATTCAGGATTAGGACTTCTCTTTTAGCCACAGGGCTGCTACTGAAAGACATTGAACCCTAAATGGCCAATGTATGATGGCATGTATTAACTAAGGTCTTTCTTCCAGGACAATTCTAACCATCCTACTGCTTTTACGATGAGGAGCCACTGCCTCAAGCCCCACATGAAAGGCAGGAATAAGATTGGTGGCTTGCTATATCCAGCATACCTAGCTAGTTAAAGCTCAGCTGTTCAATCACTGCTACCGCAAAGTAGTATCTGGACATCACCATTTAAAAAACACTGATATTTTTGAGGTTTCTCTATATTATATTCTGCATCTTTAATTGCGTCTAAGTGGTTTACAGGTACAGTGTATTTTCTATAATACTGGTCACCACATAATCTAACAGCTCCGTTTATATTTTTACAGTACCTCTGAAAAATATAATTTTTTATATATTATTTATGAACACAGAAATGATAAAAATGTACCAAGAGAAGTAATTTAAAAATTTCTAAATGAGAAAAAAAACCTAAGGAAATCAGCTGAGGACCTTACTTTGAGTCAATAGTACCATCAGGCTCCATCCTTAAGTAATGCAACAATAACATAGGAAACACTGGATTCATTTAATGTTTTACTTTACTTCCTTCATCCTACTTTTTTTATGCTCAGGGGTATTAGCAAAAGCAGCATACACTCAGCCAGCCTCAACAGGAAAACCCAGTAAGGGGTAGGCAGTTGTAATCACCTTCCCTTTTCTTCCTAATGGCTCAACATCTGCTTACCGCATATTTGAATAACACTGGCAATGCAACAAGGTGAGCTTTTGTTGATCTATTTGCATTTTTTTCCTATCTAATAGAACAAATCCTCCCACAACAGACTGTACATATACATCTCTGCATTACTTTATTCAAAAGCAATTTCACTGTTTTGCTTCTCCCGTTCTCCTTTTTAGTAATGTTATGTTGCTTGTACTTATGAGAGTTCCTTGCCAAAGAATGAAATGCTCTCTTTTTCTGGAACACTAAAATGACCAGTTATCATCAGACTCATGGGTCTACAGATTAAGCTATGGTTTTGTGCCTCAGCAAACATTACAATCAAATTTCAGTTTCCCCTAAACTCTCTAGTTTCTAATTCCATAGTTATTTTTGTTGAGAGATTTCCCGGTGCGAAGGACAATGCATTAAAAGCTAGAGGTGTACAGAGGAAATATTGTTGTGTTTTGTTGTGACTCAGACTGGAGTCAAAACACATGACTTGTTCTTAAGACACACTGGCCAAAAATAATGGAAATCCAATATAGACATCTGCTTTTACAGACTTTATAACATCTGGGCTGAAATTCATACGTCATCCAATTGCAAGTGATAAATAATCTCTTTCCCTCCCTTGGTTGGTTCTACTCTAAACTACAAATTTATTATGGTTTTTTTATCTTAGAAAATATATAGAAAAATCTGGAAAGAAATTGCTGGGCCAAATTTATGACGTCTGCAGTCAGAATAGTTTCTTCTTTTGGTTCCTCTTTCACACACAGTCAGTGGAAAGCTTTTGTGTCTTCACGTGACTTCAGAAAACTTTATCTTACACTACAGTAAACACAAAGTCTGAAAACCAAGTTACAGATATCAGCTTCCCTACCAGTGTCATCAAAGTCAGTGACCTTTGCTCTCTTTCTCTGCTGGTATCTTTAGCTGTATTCTATGCTTCCTGTCGCTTTCTCAAACTGCAACACTTAAATGTGAATTTGTCTCACAAATACAATCCCTTTTCCACATATGCATGACAGGATATGTTTCAAAGCACTTTATGACCAAAAAAACCCCATAAAATTCACTTTTCTCAAAAGGGCTGAATGCAAGTACTTGTGCAAATTTCAAAAGTCATTTTTCCGTATAGCACAAAGTTTTAAAATTTGCTTTCTCCACAATCATAACAATTGCTCTACAAAATATACAGTGTCAGAAAAGGGATTGTTGTGAGAGGGAAGAAAAATTGGAAGCCAGACTTATGGCTGAAAAGCCCCGTAGAAGTGGAGGTGTTTGAAACTTGAAATGAATTATGCTCTTTGGGTAATTCAGAATTTTTCCTTGAAAATGCAGAAAGATTTCACTTATTTTTTTATTCCCTTTTTAAATTTTGTTTGGTTTTAATTTTTACCCTGGAAAAGTCTGAATGAGCTGCCTTTCCATCAACAGTAAAAGCAGTATTTGCTATATTCCTTGAACGGCGTCTTTTAAGAGAGAACATAGTTCAAGAAGTTAGCACACAAGGATTTTACTTTATGCATTCAGGGGGTGTGGTGATGGTGGTGATGTGCTTGAGAGAAATAAAATATGTATCTCATACCAATCAGAGAGAGAGAGAGATCACTTCTCCCGGACATTTTTTCTTCTGTTTTATCATGACCTCATCAACTTCATCTGCTCATTTGAATGGCTTGTCAGCTTTGTATCAGAGGCCTGATAGACTACTCTCTCTCACTTGATCTGGTTACCTCAAAATCACACAAGAGACAGGTTTTGGTGCCGCTGAAGAGCCTTCTTACCTGTGATAAATGGCTTATTTCACATGTAGGAGAAGAGGATGGAGAACTATTTTGCCCTGAAAATTAATGTGACAGAGGAGGAAAACGGTATAAAAGAGATTCTGCAAAATAGACTTGTTTCCTGTGGTCTTCTGCTCAGTTAAAACAAACGTCTCTTAAGCCTAAAGCTATCTCCTAAATTTAGAATTCTCTTTGCCCTCAGTTGTGTACATATTCTTGTGGACAGTATGAAAACCAGAAGTATAATAGGTTCATTGTTACATGTTAAATTTATACTCAGTAAACTTGCCAAGAGTGTTTCCAGTTGACTTAGAAATATGTCAAGCTATTGCCTTGGAAAACAGGATATTAAAGTGCTTGCTGACTATTTTGTTTCTCCTGGAAAGAAAAAAAAAAAAAGGGAGAGAAGCCTTCCCTGAACTCACATGATGATATTTATATCTTTCAAATCACTTTTAGTTCTTGTTAAAACATACATGAAACCAATGCATTACTGATAGGTGCAACTAATTCTGTCTGCTGAGTTTAAAAAATAAAAGATATGCTTCTTGGTTCAAAACATCATTAGCTCCAAGATTTGTTATGCTATGCTCTTGTTATTTTGCACCCATCATTACTATTATAAATATTTGATGCTATTAGACAAAGAAAGTAATCAGTCTAGTTGAAAATGTTTAAGAATATAAAAGCTTAATAGGATTCTCATTTGTTTTACAAGACTAATATATATAAAATCCTGTTCATATTAAAGGCATCTTTGCTTGGGGACTGCATAAAGCTAAATTACTTCAGGTTTTACAGTCCTAATGACAACTATGATGAACAGTCTCATTATTGCCGCCCTTCAGATTCTGCTTTTTATAAATTCAGCATTTTCATATGGACATGGTGTATGTTGTAATTGACTAGAAGTTAATTCTCTACCAGAAAAATTACAAAATATTCATGGAAAAAAGACTTCATACCACAGACAGGTATTTTTCCCCTAGAGAAAACAAGAAACATTTTTCTAAGTTAGATTCAGAGGCAGATGTTAGTCTTTGACAACATCTTGTTGCACTTTGCCTTTCTGGGTTAGACCTAGCCATTTTAAGACGTTTAAAAATTATTTTTTCAAAAGAATAACAACAAAATAATAATAATAAATGTATTACTAACAACAGAAATTAACATGACAGAATTGCTATTCAGTGCCGTGTGCAACTACTGTATTGGTAACACTTTGCACAATTTTTTTTTTTTTTTTCTTTTTACAGAAGTCAATCTTCTGTGTAAGTTTCATCTGTATAACAATATGGATGGTTGGAATAATTTACCCACAAGGCAGAACTTGTACTTTAGCACACAATGACAAAAAAAAAATCACATAAAATCATGTGAAACCAGGTCTTCTCTTCTACTTGACAGGTTTGTAAAAATTACTCTGGAATGGAGTTGAAATTATATTTGGTTTTGCTTCAGACAATTATAATACTTAAATAAAAATCTAGAATTTTCTAAAGGCTTAGAAGAAGGAATTAAACATAACTGAGCCATGCTACCTTAGACCACAGGACCATATAGTCCAGTGGTCGGTCTGTGACAAGAACCAACTGTACAATTTACAAAAAGTGTAAGAACAGGAAAAGCACATAACATACTTTCTGTGAGTATTTCTGATTACTGATTGTGTGCAGCTATCTCCAAGCTATAGGTGTTTTCTGCATATTTAGAAATGCCCAATACAGTTTTATCCTGTGAACTTGTTCACGTTTCGCTTGGAGCAGATAAAAATTTTGGCACCTACAGCATCGGTAGGAAGGAGGTTCGTGTTTTAACTGTACATTGCATGAAAAATACTTTTGATTGTAATTCAGGAATTATGACTGGTTATGAGGCCAGAATTTTCTTAGGTATGGATTGTTTTCATGGTACAACATGGCGGGGGTTGTTTGTTTTTTTCTTATTGTTCTGCATTCATACATGCAAAAAAATAGAGTACAATAACATAGGTTAAGTATCTCAGGTCGCTTGTTTCATAAACATCTGTAAGACAAGGGTACCAAATTGCCTTAAAATAAAACAAAATCAGACTCTTAGAGCAACTGTCACAGTTTTTTACCAGTTGTCTAGGTTGCCTGGACAAAACTGCGTTCAAGATCCATAGCATAACCTTCAGATGGTGCTGGTAATTACAATACAAATTCTCCAGAGATCCTGTCTATGTGGGCCAGTAGCAAGAGCAGGGAAAGCTTGCATTGCTATTTGTCACTATTAATATCTACAGTGAATACCACTAGTGACATACTACCTAAATAAAAAGGACATCTTTGTGGTAGCCTATGTTGAAGTTCTAACCTGATTTTGTGTGCGAGCCTTTCTGCATTTAAAAAGACAATCCTCTTCCACCTCCAAATACATTTCACAATACCTTTTTTGTCTACTCTGACTTTATATTACTAAAAATTGTCTGGTCACTAGAAGAGCTCTTTTGTAAGGCAGAAGTAAGTAACATATTGCAATGGAAAAGCGCTTGTTTCTCTTAACACTTCATCCTTTCTTCTGTAGCTAGTTCCCTAATCCAGTGTCAGCCTCTCAAACACGTATGGTTTATCTCTGTATATTGGGCATATAAGAACATAATCCAAGGAAAAAAATGCCCATTCCCTGTGACACTAAGGTAATTGTTGCCTGAATTTACTGGATACACTCCAGTTTCTAATCTTGTGATCTGTAAAACTTCCACGGGATACACAGCTTCCACCTTTGCCCTGGGTTTGATTCAGCAGCGTCATTGCTACTTAAACTGTGAAAGTCACATCAGCTCTTAGATATAGGCTTAAAAACACAATGAATATCTCAATATCACGTACATTTTTTCCTTCAGCTCATTTACTTAATCACAAACCAGCCACAAAAGCACCATAAATCCTTTCTGAAATTCCAAATATATCATTAAAGTGCAGAAATTTCCTCTATATATCTAATTAAAACCAAACTGAAGCATATATACAGCAGCAAACAACCAACCTGACTCACAACTACATGAGGTCCAACACACCTTCAACTATATAAACTAGTGGGCAACCTGCAAGGATAAGGCTTCACCCTACATGCAAGTTCTTATTTAATTAAGTTCTCTCTCTTTCCAGATATTCCATGGTGATTCAGTCTCACCAGTTAGTATTTAGCCCTTTGTGGTGGGTTAACCTTGCTGAGCATAGGTGCCCACCAAGCCACTCTATCACCCCAAGGGGGTGAAAATAAGATGAGAAACAAAAGCACTTTAATAATAATAGAAGCCAAGTCAAGCAAACCCGCACGCAGAAGCAAAGGAAAACAAAGATTTATTCTCTACTTCCCATCAGTAGGCGATGTTTGGCCACTCCCTGGGAA
>JAVSBS010017644.1:0-17982 GCA_033124195.1 Coracias cyanogaster | reverse complement strand
GAGGTTTTTGTTTGTATGGGTCTCTTCTTTTTCCTTCGCGTCCCTGTGCCCCTCCCCCACACGCCCTGCTGGCCGCGTGCCGAGGAGTGCAGAGCCTGGCTGTCTCGCTGTGGCGGTCTGAGAGGCGGTTCCGGGTTCGCCGCGTTTAAATCAGTCTGTTGCAAGCTCATTAGCTTGCAATCCTACATGTTTCACAATGTAGTCATCCATTCTGGTTTTGGTGCAAGTAAACTTGTAATATTATTTAAGTAAAATGCCAATCATAAAAGCACAATTGAATGCCAGATAATTTACAGTAAAGCATTCTAATCTGGATGTAAAATGAACCAACTCAAGGTAATCCACAACAAATTTCAAATGTAGACAAACACTAATGACCTCAGAACTCAGCATGCTCTGAAATATATTGGTCCTTAACCTTTATTAGCCCTATAACAGTTTCATTAGCAAACCAACAGACTGTAAAGGAAAATATTCAGAAAGGATTTAATGTTCAAATATGGAAAGCAGGTGACATGCTTGTAACATGCACAATTACATGCCAGTTATGTGTTAAGTACCTGTTTATGAACATACTGGGTTTTACTGCTTGATGTTTATATAGCATACTATGAACGGTGTTAATTTATCAGGCAATAAGCAGCTACTGCCATCTATTGGATAAATTATTAAAATACAGACATTACATTATACATAGAGACAGATTACAGGTAAGGAAGTATAAACTAAAGAAACGGTTCCCTGTTCTGGACACTTCCGCCAGGCGGAGGTCTGCCCCGCAGCCTCTCCCTTCAGCAGCTCTGTCCGGGTGGAGGCACTGGCCAGCTGCGGGTGGACGGGGCAGGCCCCCAGCCAGAGCTGCAGCGTCGGCCCCGCGGCGAGCGCCACCACCGCGCTGGGAGGGCCCGTGAGGACCGAGCGCCCTTGACCCTCTCGAGCTGCCTGAGACGCCGCGCCCGCGCGCTGCCTGTCCGCTCCGCGCTGCGCTCGCGAAGGGCGCCGCTCGTGGGCGGGGCGTGGCCGCCGTTGCCCCGGCAACGCCCCCGCCTCGGGCGCCCTTCTCGCGAGAGGTGCCGGCTCGTGGCGGGTCCCGGCGTTGCCCCGCGGGAGGAAAACCTCAGGAGAACCTGGGAACGCAGAGCAAACACTGAGGTTCCGTGGAGAAGCGTTCTCCTCTGTTTATGAACCTTGGGGTATAGAGTCGAAAAGCCCAAACATTTGTACAATCAGTAGCCTTCTTTGATTTAGGGAATGCCAGCTATGCAAAACCATTTGTAATAATCAATATAGATAAAAGATATGGCTTTGGATGTTGTACTGTTCTTGGATAGAATCACATGTCTCTGTTATAACAGCCCTAATGTTTGAGCTGTGTGTATGCCAAATTAATTAGTAATTGCCAGGATGGCAAAATAAGTGCTGTCGAACGCTTTTCTGTCCTGAGGTCGTTCTCCTGTAGTATCCAGGTCCAAAGCTAACAGGAGAGATGGTTCTTTGCACAAGAAATGATAATTTTGTGTTTCTGTGAATGCTTCAGAGAAGTGTTGTCATATGATTTGTCTGATTCTTATGCTTCCATAGGCAGCCATTTATGACCGCTGCTTTTTTTTCCGAAGGCAAAATTTGCTGTCAAAAAGGTTGGTAAGGGTACAGAGACAGTACGTTCCATAGACACACGTGTAAAGCAAACGTGGACGTTTCGCACTCCGGAAATAAGTATTTAATCTCTGGATCAAATGCTGTTTCTTGCATGTCCTCTTCTACTTCTCAAAAGAAGAATGCAGAAAATCTACGGCAAGACCATCTTTGTGAGGAGGCAGCTGCACCCTTTTTTGGAGACAAGGTAGTTGTCTAGATGGACTCTTAGCCTCAAGCAGGACAGCTGTTCTTAGGCTCAGAGGGTAAAGGATACTGGAGACCCAGTACAGCATTAGTTTATTGGGCAGAGGAGCCTAACTAGGACAATTGTTGCCCCACAAGAACTTGCAGCAGTGGCCATGAAAAGGCATGTAACCTGCTGCAAGTAGGATGCAAAGACAGAATAGCAGGTGGAGATTAACTTCTAATGGCAAAGCACCATTATTGTTAGCTGAGCAAAAAATTAAGTTGATAGAGAGGAAGTCAGGACTTCAGAGAGAGTAGTTGTCCTGAGCAGGGGGACAGGTGATCACAACTAATAGTTATATAGCAGCTAGGGTAACTGACATTAGAATCAGATATTCAGATGGTAAAAATTGTGGTGCCAAGTACTATGCTTAAGTCTATGGAGAGACAATATGATGAGTCTGTTCCTTTTTGCCCTGATTTGTTTGAAGTAGATAATGTGTTGCCTGTAATAACCTGTCTGAGAGAAACAGCCTGTACCGCTCTGAAAGAAAAAAATCCCGATGCACTGAATTGCACTGCAATGTCTGTTTTAACACAGTGACTTCTCCTTGCCTTGTATGCATTTGTTGGAGAAATCCTACTACAGGTAATATAAACAGTTTCTGACATTATTATCTTAAAACCATATTTAAAGAGAAACATTTGAGAATTGGCAGAACATCAAAACACTTTTTCCTGTGCTTTCTTATGTAATAACAACGAATTACTTTACTCCCTTTCTTTAAAAGTCTGCATTATTTGTACAACTATGGTTACTGCAAAAAGCACTGAACAGATGAAACACATTAACCCTTCAGTGTATGAGCAGAATTCAATTTGCACACAAATGTGGGAGATATATTTTTCTGATTCACTCTAGCCAGAGGAAAAAAATCTTCTTTTCTTGTGACCCTTGTTTTTTCTGTCAGTAGCTTTCAACATCTACTTAAAATCCTCTTTTGGCTGAGTTTTTTTTGCAGGGACTTGTTAGCACTTTTATATGGAGTGGAGTTTTGTTTGTTTTTAATAGGAATGTAAAGGATTTGGATGTCAAAAAGATTTGGAGAAAGTGACATTTTGGTTTTCCCTGGTGAATGTCCAGTCAAATGCACTCTGGGACCTGATTAGATTATTTTAATCTTGTGATAATAACTTTTATTTTATCAAACTTGTATTTCAAGTTTCTGTAATGGTACACATAGTTTACTTTTCTAGCTATGTCTAAACAATATTAATTTTTAAAAGATTGGTGATCTGAAGGTTTCTTTGCCTTCATATCCATTACTATGATGAACCGTGAAACCATGAAACATGAAAAAGAATTATCTGACTAATCTTTCCACTCCTTAAAATAGTTTGGATGGGCTACACTACATTGTCAAGTATTGCTGACAATCAGGAGAAGATCTGTAAAAGAAAATATTTGGTGCCGACTCCCACACCCAAAATGCTTGGCATTTTCATTTGTCACCATTACTCTGTAGAACGTTTTCCTCCCGTTCCTGACAAAATTCACACAGTTAGAATAAAATGGGAGCAAAATAAATCTGCATTTAGGGTGAATGGGCAATATACATAGTAAATACGTTTCATCCACTTTAAATTAATACAGAATTTTATTTCAGATTAGCATTAGACCAAAAGCCAGAAAAAACCTTTGACAAACCTGCACCAAAAAGCCCCAACCTGACTTACTTAGGATCAATAGTGGCCTAAAACTGTAGGCCAATCTCTGAAAGCTTTTCTTGGCCACTTACAGATCACTTCATTAGTGGTTATTTCTTAGTATGTAGTAAATGAATGATAGACTTGCTAGAATGTATTTCTTGGCAAACTCCTTGGTGTAACTACAGCATAACTTCCTGCAGCCATTTGAATCCCAAAATATTCTGTCTTCTGCTAAACACATCACTGAACTGTCACAACTAAAAGTTTTATGTAGCATAGAATCATAGAATCACAGATTCACAGAATCATAGAATGATTTGGGTTGAATTGAACCTTTAAAGATCATCTAGTCCAACACCCCCTGCTATGGGCAGGGACATCTTTCACTAGATCTGATTGCTCAAAACCCCGTCCAACCTGGCCTTGAACACTTCCAATGACAAGGTATCCACAACTTATCCGGGCAACCTGTTTGCGTGTCTCACCACCCTCATCATAAAAAATGTCTTCCGTATGTCCAGTCTAAATCTACCCTCTTTTAGTCTAAAACCATTGCCATTTCTTATATGCCAAATCAAGCAGTAATCACCAGGATGGTAAAATAACTGCTGTCACACGCTTTTCTGTCTTGAGGTGGTTCTCATGTATGGGACATAGTATCGGCAGCTACAGGACAGACTAAGCAGAGTTCTAAGAAAGTGGGTTTGAGATCCTACAGTTCTGCTGCCGCCGTGTCATGCCTGTCTTTTGGCTCACATAGTGTTCGACTGAGCCCAAAGCCTCTGCCTTTCTTTGCAGGTGATCCTAATTCACAAGTTATTCTCTGCTTTGTGTAACAACTACCCGTGTTCATCACAATTTGCTCCAGACTGCCTGACTTGACTTTGGAAAAGAAATAAGGTTATGAAACCAACGACTAAAAGAAGAGAAACTGTGCTAATGACAGAGGAGCTTCAAGATTGAATGAAGGTGCAACATAAGTACGGCTGGTCAGGCCCACTGTGCAGTGGGAATGGGCACAACAAGCTTTGTGCAACTGTACCAAGTCAGACCTTAAAAAATTAGTGGAATCTAGTGCCATCAGTCACAGACATATCACACAGTGTTCTGCTCCATCCACTGCTGATAAGCATGACAGAGGCAGGGTGGGTAACTGGTGAGCAACATCCTGTAATAGGTCGTTTCCGTATGGAGACTGCAATTGCAAAGGCAAAGTCCGTTTTTTGTACAAGTCAGCGAGTTTTGGCTTGTGGACAGTGATCATCTTTCCCACTCATATAGTTCTCTTCCACATCCCTTGCAAACGTGGATCACTCCTACTGTTTCAGGCACAGTGCTGAAGATTTGCTTCTCCAAGCTGGAGAGAGAGAGGAGGTAGAAAGGTTATGCTAGCCTCACCTCACACTGGGTACCTTCTCAAAAGAGGTCTATGGAACGCAGGAGTGTTCCTTGGAAAGACAAGCTTCCCGGCAAGCTTCCCAAGATGCCAAAATGATTTGCTGGGACCTTGCTCCGCTACAACTCAGTCAGTGCTAAGTGCAGAGCAGCTTGCCAATCTGGATAAATATTGCACTGTCAGTGGCATATTTCCAGTGAACACTGTATCTTTCAAGTTGTTGTGGGACTAAAAATACGACATGCCTTTGGCTTCTAGACTAGTCCATTCACACAAATGTTATACAATTGCTTATGTGGGACCTTCCTGACACTGATGCTGCCAAGGTTCTCAAACACAAAGAGAACATATACTTCAGTAGGCGCTGAGGAGTTATCCACTGGCACAACAGACTGACCTTTCCCACTCTATTTAAGTGTTTATTGCATGTGCTTCGCATCTTGATTTCCTGGCAGGAATGTTTAGAATACATGCAAACTTCATTGGAGTGCACTGCTTGTCCTGGAGAGGATAATGTTTCCCTAGGTGTATAAATCCATGCATTTTGAGTGAATCACTTAGCTGATGAGCTAAGCAAGTGGGTTAGTACTCCCAAGCATGAGTAGTTGGCTCCTAGGAGCCAACTAGCTCCTGTTCCTAGTTACAGCCATTAAAATCTGTTTACAGAGCTGTCTGTATGAACACTCCCTAGTCTTTTTTGGTCAAAATGAACTCGCTGAGCAGCATCTTATCATTCATACTTTTCATCCGGATCCCATCTGAGCTTGTTTTACTATGAGCTTTACACTCAAAATAGAGCACATGAACAAATATACTGCTTTTGGGAAGACAGAGTTTCATATATTCTAAAGACTGGCTGTGTGATAAACATTACTTAGGTTGAATCAGAATTAAAAATCCTGCCTTAGTGCAGAAGTGCTACAAATGCAAAAATGCCAGCAAAGCATTTCCTTATACAGTAATTTGAAGAATTAATTCTGGTTCTTTTTCTTTGTCCTTGAAAAAAGAAAATCACTCTTTGGCAGCTCTGAGTAATTTTATGTTATAAAAATATGGGTTACTTATGTCATTCTGTGTATCCAACTAGGCCCAAGATATGGAAACTTAATGAACAGGTTCTAGCAGCAAAAATCTTTACGAAGCTTTTCAGAGTTTTCTTCTAATATTTTTTTTCACAAGGAAAGGACATTGTGTGACTTTTGCCTCAGTAAAACGAGGTATTTCACTAACCAGCTAATGTAACTGTGAAGGCATGGCCCTTTGTCAGTGAAGAAACAACAGAGACAGCTTTTGGGCCAGTGCTGGCTCCTGAAAAGAAAAGATTTGACAAGCGTGAATATAAGTCACTAACTTGTATCCCTTCAGGAGTAAGGATTTTTTTTTTTTTCCACCAATAAAACACAAGGTTATTTTATTTAAAAAGAAAAAAAAAAAAGTGGAAATAGTTGAGTAATTCACTTAGTTTGTGAAATCAAAATCAGCCACAGACTACTGCTTGATCAGGAAGTACAAGCTTAACATGACTGACCAACCCTGGTATCAGGGTTTTTTCATGCAAATCTATTGAGGTTTTGACCTTTATTTTTCCATCCTTGAAGAAGTAGCAAAGCCTTTGGAGCATTTCTCTGCTTTTGAATCAGAACTTAATGATTGGGTACTCTTTAAGCAGAAGACATCCAGCAACCCAGACATCTCTCCTAGTAGAAACTTGATATTCTAATGGAATCATTTCACCCGCAATAGGACTGGCTGAGTAACAGCACTGGAAATTTGTCAGCCAGCTGCAACAGGAAGGCATGAGGTTTGGGGAGGAGGGAACTGGTAAGTTTCATATAAGTTTCATATAAGCCATCTTTGCTAAATAAGATTCTTCACTACTTTGCCATCTTCTCCCAAAATCATGTATTTCAGGAAGTTCTCCTTCCCATCTACTGAAAGGCCATCTAAAATCTACAAAATAGTTCCATTTTAACATGTGTGTTTAAGTAGCTTAAAAATTACTGCATTTTAAAACTTTCTCATGAGCTACATTTCATCATTGCTAAGTGTGCACAAACTAGCTTCTGCTGATCTACAGTGTCTCTGAGGGCTTCAGCGCAAGCTGTATCAGTTGTTGCAGGGTACAGTCTTGAGGCTACAGTATCTGTTGATTAAAATATTTAAACGGGTATGTTCTTACTTTCTAGTATCAGAAATATGACTTCCTAATGCCTAGTAAGACAATTGGTAACACGTTCAGTGATTCAGACAGTAAAACGAAGACTGTCTGTGCTGCGGAGTTTAGTATTTACAAAAAGAAAATACATACATATCAGTAACAGGAAACTGCTGTTGTGCAAGCACTGTTATATCCTCTGCAACAGTTAAGAGGTAGGAAATACTTATGATTTTACTCACATGTGCACATACAGACGCAGACACTTCCCCTTGTATGAGAATTTAAACGTCCCTAGTATTCTTGCATTTTTGGCTCTATTTGATTCAGTTACAAGCTTTGAATACCCCACCTAACTTGCGGGAAATCCTTTCTCTGTGTTTACAGACCTTTATTTTTGTGTTTACTTCATGCAAACTTAGAACAATGGTGGTTTTTTTAAAATTCTTTTTATCTTTTTGAATTGTTAGAGGTCCCACAGTTCTGCTGTCACTAGGTCACTTAACAGACGATTTAGCTTTTCCTAGTTGTGTGTACTGTAAGAGAGTAACTCTGCTTTGATACTTTAAGTCAGGCTTCAAAGGCATCTAGTTTTTAAATCCAGCTGAAGTGTGGCATTTTTTCAGACAAGGTAAAACCAATCTCCTTTTTTAGACACAGCTTTTCAGCTGATACAAATTTATCAAAACACCTTTATCTAGCTTTCCCAAGGTTCATACTAATGGTGGAGGAACGTGGTTTCAGTCCTTCCATCTGGTCACATGGTATCCTGTCACATTTTCTGCATTAAGTTAAAATGGCAGAAATATGCTTTCCACATTGGCAGCATATAACTGCAAGACTATAGGCACATGCCTATTACAGGCATCCTTCCTTACGTCTTGTAGTTCCATATGCAGTGACTGGGCTAGGCTGCAGGACTGGTTCAGTCTCAGGTCAATTTTTAGGTTAGTCAGTGAGTTTAGGCAATCCACCTTATCTCATTTTGTCTTGATTTTCAAATAATTATGATTAAGACATCTTTCCACAGCCCATTACAGAATTTCACATAAAATCTAAGTAAGAGTATTGTTCAGCTTCTCATTTTGTGAAAACCCAGAGTCTAAGTATCCTCATCTGACCTGGCAATCACAAACACTCTATCCCAGGGACTTTGTAGTTTATGTTAAATAAAATACAGGCATAGGTAGAGACCGAAATGTATCACTCAAATGCCTAGATTGTTTATAGATCACATATATTTTTATTATTTTGATTTTTAATTGAATTGTAAATTCCAATATGTTACAATGTGAATTCAGCTAAAAGTTGATGATGTGATGTGTACAGATGATTAATAGGAAATGTTTCTATTCAGAAGAGCTTAACATCGAAAAAAATAACATTTATAAGTCATAATATATCCATAAACTTGCAAGAAAACATTTGTTCATTTTAAAAAAAATAGTTATTGCAAGTAGTCACATGTGTAGTGCTAGAACATAACTCATGAAACAGAACTTTAAACTTTTTTCATTCAGGTGTTAATGAATAGTACTATGCAATTTGTCTAGGAAAATGGAAGGTGATCTTAAAGACTTTCTAAACCATTAGTTCTTCACTCAGAGAAGGTAACTCATGTATTTTCTAGTAAAATCCAAAGATGTTAGCTGGACAGCTAAGGCATAAGCTGTCTTTTGCTTGTAGTTCAGCTTAATTATGAGAGAAAAGCATCCTTCTGAGAGACATTACTTAAAGTATAATACAATATAACGAACATAATATACATTCTTTTTACTGCATAAAAAAGTAACTTAGTAAATGCAGCTAGTGGGTTTCTTAAGCCTGATGTGCTACCTACTTGAGTTCTGTCATTGCTTGTGTTGTAGTGGCGGGTGAACCTTTTTTCTTTGCTGGTGTTTTTCCTTTTAGACATGACATTATGGGGGTTTAACTATGTCAACTGATTTTGAATCTGGTCTGTTATCTCTGCCAGGTTATTTTTCCTTGTTTGTAGTATTTCATAAGAATGCTTGGTAGACCCAAAATCCGGTCTTCTGTGGTTTTGCACATGGGTACTCTGTTGGTGTTTCTGTTGTCTGTTAAATTCTTCGTTATCAAATCTGCAGAAATGCCAAACAGCAGTGAAGGGATGTAATCCTGTATCAACCTAGTGATTCCACATTAAAATATTCTGTTATCTGGTGGTTAAAACCCTACAGGTCGCTTTACACATCTGAGCATGATGATGTTGATGGCCAAACTGGAATTTAGTAGAGCTGAAAGTCCATACAGTAGACCTTTGCAGGATAATGCATTCTGAAAAGGAACAAAAGAGGTGTTTGGGTTAGCTGACTGTTTTGTGCATATATCTCTGAATGTTCTTAGTGCGAATACCTGCTAATATACAGTATGTTAAATAAGCAGTAAAAAGAATAACACTATCTCTGTTTCAACTTTCTGTGAGTTTTGTGTGCTGTATCACCCAGCAGAAGGCTCTTTGTGCAACAAGAATTATCAAGATTTCTCCTCAGTTTCACTCAGAGAAATATACTTCATAGATATTTTATCCCAAGTTTCTCGCAGTGAGCAGCAAGTCCCTTTCTCAGATTTTACTCAACAGTTCTGTCAGTTTTAATGGTAGGGAGGCTACTTTAAAATCACTGTTTTGACTTGAGTTTCACCTTTGCTTCTCTGCTTAACAGTTTTGTGATTATGGTATGTATTTCTTGTATTTCCATTGGACTGATGGTTCATGTATTTCACCACAATCAAGTAATATGCTGATTTAGTGGACTGTGAGAATTCCTTTGAAATGCTATGCCCATCCACTTACCTGCTTTATCTCAATTATGAGTAGGTTGATGCTAACTGAATGTGTGTGATGTGCCCAACACACACGTGCTACCTGACCTCTCTCACATCTACTGAGTCCCTGAATCCTTCAAGACTATTTTAAGTATTTGGGTTATAGTGCTTAAAACAGCAAGCAAGGATAAACTTGCAACATTATATTTTCCCTTGCATGCTTCATAAGTGGTTCATTGTTTCAGATAGACTCATACAGATAATGGTGCAGTATAGTGGAATCTTACTTTGATTGTAACGCATATTCTTCTGTTCAATGCCATCACAAAGTGCAGCTTTACACAGCAAACCTGGAGCTAGTTCTGATTAAGCTGGTATGTCTACATAAGGCAGTTCAGTGCCGTACAGAGATACTAGCCTTGATTCTCAAAGCAGTATAATTACATCAGCTCAGACTCCACTCTTAATAGTATATCCTGCTTCTCAGTAAGAATAATTGTACAGCAACAGAGCTTTGTCTACACTGAGGTGGCCATAATGCTGACCCCTTATCTAGTTAGTTTTGAATTAGCATAAGTATCTTGGTAAGTCTGTGCCCTGTGCTGCATAGAGGTATTCCATGCTGCAGTGCTGTTGTATAGTATAATCTTGTTTTATTGAGCCTATATAGCAGACAGATATGGGATAAAAGGTTAAAACTTTCTTAAGTAATCCAAGTCTGCTTCTAATTTCACACATGAATTCCAATGTTTCCTGGAATGCATCTGAAAATAATCATGCTTCTTCATTTAACTGCTGATAAATAAGTAATTATTCTTTTTTCCCCACAAACAACATTAAGTCAGCTATCACAACCCTGGAAAGGGCAGAGCCCACCTTAATTTTATTAAGGGTGCAACCTTTTATCTCCTCAGTGTTCAGCACAGGTCTGTTCTCTGCTCTTTGCCCTGAAAACAGTATGGTAGTTGTGCTATACTCGGACTATATATAGCACTTAAGAGATATCAAGGGTTGACCTTGACCTCCAAGCCCTTACAGAGTAAGTGATACTTAGGCTTTAAGGAGTCACCTGATGAAAGGTAATAGAGGCATTTTAGCCCATTTAGCCCATTTGCTTCCTTCTGAAAATTTTACTATTGGTACTTGAGGAGACACATTACTGAATATCTTTCTGTCATGTTTTATGCGCATGTATTTTAAAAGCCAATGGAGACATTGGGTGCTTTGATGGTTATGTTTAACTGTGTTTCTCTATATTAAATATTTACTTTGATAGTGATCTCCCCTTAAAAATAAAACCTCTTTCCCTCTCATTTTCCCCACCTAAGCTCTTTATAATGAGCACAAAAATTAGCAATTTTTTCCCCACTTTTAAGGAAAAAATTATCAATATGGTCCAGAATTATCTGAAGTACATTATAAAATAAACTGCCAATGATTGATTTGCATGCTTTAAGCATTTAAATTTAAAAATGAATCAACATCTTGCATCTTGAAGGGAGCTACACATAGATATGACAAGATCAGTATACAAAAATTTCAGACACTAGTTGGGGTTTAAATATGTTCCTTAAACATACTCTGATGCTGGAGTGAAGCCTAGAAGCAATGAGAATCTTGAATCCCAGTTTATTTGGGCCAGACTTTCCGCAGAAACACATTCTGCAAGACTGTAAAGGGGCTGAGATCAGAATTAGTATAGAGGGCAGTTCAGGGGAATGAGAAAGTCTAAAACTAGTGGCAGATGTCGAGTTCCAACAAAATTTGCTGTAGTACAAATAAGCCAGAGAAACCAGTTCTTCTGCTTAGTTTGATCCTGTCAATCAGCAAAAATGGGATAGAGAGGGAGCCTAAAGTCAGCTTTTTCTTCCAGGAAATAGTTGTTTACCCATAAAGCTTATTGCCTTAAATCTTCATCCAATCTGGTCCAGAGCACACAATAGAAATCATAGTTTTGCTTTCACTCCTTCAAATAAATTTAATCCTTAACCTTGAAGATAGCAATGCTTGTGGACTATTAGAAATTTAAAAAATATGATGAAGGTAAAGTACTTCACATTTATCAGAAAAAGAATGTGAAGCACATATACTGCCTTTTTTTTGTAAAATTGAAGCAAGTTTTTCATCATTGCACTCTTTGTCCAGGATAATTTTTATGTGTTGCTCACTTTCAAAGTAAAAACCAAGCAAGGAAGCAAACAAACAAAAACTATAGGGAAAGCTAATTTCTAGATGCTACATGTGGCTAAGTATAAAAAAATTCTTAGTTAAAGCAAGACAGTTAGGATTCAAACTATTTAACCTGTTTTTGTGGAGTCTGCAGCATTTTATAACCTTTCTCTGTTATTTTTCAATAATTATATTTTCCCAGGATTTTGCAAAATTTTTATATATAATTGAAATAAAGTCCAGCATATAAAGTCTCAATTTTAAGGTTATTTGTATGAAACAATTCAAACAAAGGGAATAAATATGCTTTTCTTCCCTCCAGACCTTGTTTGGTCACCCTTTTCCATCAGTAAATACTGACTTCTATTCCTTTGCCTACAGCTAGATAAAAAAAATTAAGTAGAAAGAAGCAGTCAATCTAATTCATATACAAAAGATGAACTAAGCATCAAAAGGTGCTAGGTCTTGTGGAGGCCAGAATTTCTACGTAAATTCAGTCAGAGATTCAGTTCTCCAGTGAGTTACCTGGACTAGGCACTTACAAAAAGAATGGGGGAAGAAAGACTCTCTCACACACACTTTATTTCCTTTCTCTGTGCAGGTGACCTTCCATGTTAACATCCACAACCATCTCATAGAATGGAGGCAGGCAGAAACAATGGAGGAGAAACAGTCTAAGCCTTACATCAGATATGTCCCAAGATGCTGGCCAACACTGCTGATTAGTAAATTATTATAGCCTTGAAGCAATGAGGAAATGATGTATATGTTTTGCCAATGAGGTGTGTCTCTGGGACATAGTCCCGCTGTGACTCCCACTCCCATAATGAAGGTTAAACACCAACCTTTGCTTAGGGCTGTGCCCAGAGGTATAGTCTGCCTTTTGGAAGCAGATGCAGGCTTTTATTTCTGGCCACACAGTCAGCCAAGATACTGAGTGTGGGAGAGTGTATCAATGGAGGCCCTGTCTTCTGTTGTAGTGGTGCAAGGCAAAGGCTGACCAGTATTCAGATATTTCTGAATAAATTTTGCATTGTTGTACTTGATTATGGGTGAAATTTTGAGGCCTTGGGGGCTCTAGTTTCATAAAGATGCAGACAACATTTAGTTTCACTGCATATTTTTGTTACTGCTTTTGCTTTTCCAGACATAGGCTGAGCTTTGACTCTCAATGAGGCAAATAATCAATGCAAAATGATATTGAGTAGAACGGGCTGCAGAAAACTTGTTCTCTAAGGAATTGTGTATTCATTAAATCATTCATTATTTGGGTGATGGTTTTTCAATCCTGCTCTGCTTCCTGTGTGTATTTGGTTGTGGAGGTTAAATGTATTTTTGTATCTAGACTTTCCAGTATTCTCTCAGATTTGAATTAGGTTGCTAACACGTGTGTAGTAGTACATCTCAGGGTCATTATATAGTGCTGCTGCTTTCTACATTATGTATGTGGAAAATGCTTCTAGGATTGTTTGATTGACTCTGTATGTGGCCAAATAAAGCTCTAAAATAATGTGAATACATTCTACCAGTACTATTTGTTGCTTAGGGTATTCAGTAAATACCCTTTGCCATAATTTTCTATGAGGCTCTTGTGGTGCATTTCTACATTATATGAATTTTAGAGTGCAAAATATGTCTGCCTTAAACTGAGAATTATGTATAGGTTTCTCAATTACTTCAGTGCTCATTTCATCCTGCTAATTACAATGGAACAGGTTACCCAGAGAAGTGGTAGATACCCCAGCCCAGAAAACATTCAAGGTCAGGTTGGATGGGTCTCTGAGTAGTGTGATCTACTTAAAGATGTCCCTGCTCACTACAGGAAGGTTGGACTAGATGACCTTTAAAGGTTCCTTCCAACCCAAAACATTATATAATTCCATATTTCAAGGCTACTGGATGTCTTTGGGCAGTCTTTAGGAAGCCCTTGTTTTGCAAATGACCTGGCTTAGCATAAAGAACGCAACTATCAGCAGAAGACAGATGCATAAACAGATGTAGATTTTATTATCTATCTCCATGGAGTGCAGGAATGGTATAACATAGGCAGCAACAGAAGAAATAAACCCGCTCACTGCGGGTGGTATAACAAAAGAGAAAACAAACCGAACCACAAACTCAATAACAGAAGGAAAAAGGAACCAAGAAGCAAACTCAACAGCCGAGGGCGAAACCAACCATACCCTGAATACCACCAGAGCCATGCACAGACCACCCTGGCAGATGTCAGAGAGGTGCACCAGCAGAATGTGATACATTCCACAGAAATACATGACTAAACTGCGGCAGATACCAGAAGGATAGACAATCAAATCCATTACCCATGTCCTTTCCGGCACTCTACGTGGTGCGTCCACTTGCAGGTTGGCTTCCGAAGTTTGCTGCAAGTGGGACCAGCTTTTATACTGTTGTATAAACAACTCAGGTTGCATAGGCAATCCTCAAAAATAACTTCAAAAGTGGGACACATGCTATTTTTTCTCCTTATTGAGTTCTGTCCATGGTCGGCCAAGCCTGGGAAGAAATTAAAAAAGGAGGAGGCAGCTCTATCTGCTTTGATCCTAAATCATGTATCCATTCTCACAGCTAGTCAGATAATTTCCCAGCAGAGAAAAATCCTGTGCTTGTTTCAGCCATACTATCTGGCTGTGAGACTCATCCATATGTCAACTTTAATTCAGAGCCTATTGCTCAGGCCCTAGCACTTCAGTCCTACGTCTTATTATCTACAGTATCACTAACATAGTTGTTGAATGTCCTGAGGTGACAATCACTGGAGGCAGTAGCATGAAGACCAACACGTGAAGAAATATCCTATATTTTTCAGTTTGTATATCACCACCAGGATAAGTTGTTAAACTTTGGGGCACATTGTGTTTTTCTCACGAAAGTAGAGTAGAGAGGATTTCAGATAGCTTCATATCTTCTTGTATTAATGGTTAAGGAACTTACATGATACAAATAGATATGATTAATACTGAAATGAGCAACTGAGAGCTTCCTGGAAGTGTTTATTAAGCCTCCACACATTCATATTACATTATCTAATTTATTCAGAAATATTCCCAGGTGAGAGCCAAAGGTCATGAAATGGCCCTTTGCTCTCCATATTTAATGATAGGCTATGACCAATAGAATTCCCTGGCACATCAGAAATACCAATATTCCCATGTCCTGAAATGCAGAAGTTAATGAAGTGTTAAACAATTATGCCCAGTAGTAGCTGGTAATGCAAGGGAGACATTGTTCCTGATGGGTTAATATCCATGCAGTAGTCTATTACAGCAACTGGAGAGCAATTTCCTGTTCTTTTGTCTTGGCTATGTTTACTATCCCCATTTTTTTCTGGTCTGTCTCACTTTCATGTCAAAATAATTACTCAACAACTAATTACCCCTGTTTGGCAAATTTTATTTATAGGAAGTCTGTCCACAAATATAAAAAGGTGAGAATGAATGACAACTAAGTATACGTTGTACCAGTTTGTGAAGATTTGCTAAAATGCCAGCAGAAGCCCAGACAGAAAGGAACTGTTAATCATCCATTAATAACCCTGAGTGTGTATGTCTATGGAGTATGAGTAATCTTTAAAAAGTGACCCACTCCACAAGAGTCTTCATAATGGTTAAATGTGGTTTAACAACAAAGATGCTGTGGTTTAATGTCCTCCTTCAGTAAATTACTGACCAATTCCTAGCACATACTGAAAGAACATATTGCATCTGCCAATCTTTATTCAGGGGTCTGGGTAATGCAGTTATATATTTTGTCTGTTTTCTGTGTATTTTTGTTAAAAAATAAAAATAAAGACAACCATATATGTTCCACAGAAGTGAGTCTCGCTTGCTAATGAGTGGTTCACAGGAGTGAGATACATGGGCACTAGACAGCACGAGGCCTGAATGGTTGTATTACAAGCAGGGTTCTGCTGTCTGCATCAAACATTGCCAGAAGCAGATGTGTCGAGGAATACAGTGCAAGGACACAATGAGAATTCTGAATGGCATTAGCTGATGTTTTTTTGTTTGGCCTTGGAAGCCAGAAAGTGGCAGCAGCATCCCTGGAGCAGTGCGAGGTAAAGGCTCAGGGTAGGAAACAGATCCCAGTGAGATGCAGAACTTTTGCAGTTCTTTCCAAGCCACACAAGAAGATTGAGAGGTTACAGCCTGAAACTGAGCTCTTACATGGTGTTCCATAGCAAGCAGTTGTCTTATCTGTCTGACAGTAACTATTTTTTTTTTCCTTTTTCTTTGTGTAAATGTATAGGAAAAGCACTCACTGGTATTCCTGTGTATCTGTTTTACAGTTTGAGAAAATGCTTCTCCCTGCTAGCTGCAGATTCCCTCAGTACACCTACATATGGCAAGCTGCTTTTACACCATTACTTTAAGGTAAAGGTTTGAGTGTGCATGAATACTGAGATCAATGTGCTTTAAATCATCTAGGCTTTCTAGAACAAAATTACTTAATTTGAAATTATTTCAGTCCGATTAGAGTATTTCAATAATAACTATCTAAAGTTATGTTAAAAATTGACTTAGATTGTGGTCATTTGAGTTCTTACTGTGTTAAAGCAACAGGGGGGAAACATTACCACTGAAAAGGATTTAAGGGCATAGTTTTTAGCACTCTTTAATTTCTGTTGTAGCAGACCATGTATGCCATCCCCCTTTCTTCAGGGGCAGTGATTTCTTTATCTGCTATTATGGTTCAAAATTCTGACTTGATTATACACTCAGATGAGGCTACCAGAATTTTGGGAGCAAAAAAGGTTGCCTCTGGAAAACCAAAAAACATACTACAGGCTTTGCCTCAGAAAATTTAAGGAATTTGTAGAAATAAGAAAGAATCAAAGCTGTATGTACTGAATTTTGAATCAGACTTTCCTTGTAGCATAATCCTAGTAGTTGTATCCTAGTTTTCCTACTAGTTTTGTCTTAATTAATCTTGCCTTCACCTTAAAAAGAAAGTATGTTTTTCTGGGTCCTAAGGGATTTTGCTGAAATGGCCTGACTCATCAAATCTGTGAAGATACGGATTTCCTCTTTTACATGCATGAGAATGTAAAAATCCACCAAAGTCTCATAATGTCATGTTCTCCTTCAGCTGTAGAACTATAATAACTGACAACAGGATCACAGATCTTACAGTGAAAGGGAAGGAATGGCAAAAAGATTTCCTGTTGTTGTGCCTGCCTCTGTTCTTAGCTTCAGCCTCTAGCATTACAGAATCTACCATCAACCATCTACTGTGAGACAGGAGATTCATTCCAGATAGCAGTATGGATCTGACAAAGGCTACCACTGATTCCTGATAAGATAAAATTGTGAAGAGGCATCAAGACATGAAGTGTGTGTCAGATCATTTCTGCACCCATATCTCAAAGAGACAGTCTTCATTCACAGGTGATGCCCTATGGTTGTTCAGTGTTTGAAGAGATGCAAAAAAAGAATAAGCTTACATTCCCACTATCCTTAGTAGAGAGGAACATGTAGTGTTCTCTTTTCCATAGTGGCAGAGAACCATGCTGCCATAGCATGCATTTTGTAAGATACCTGGGGGAATTTCACAGACGTTTCTCACTCTCACCCAGGTTGCTGCAGTTGCCCAGATAAATTGTCATTCCTGTCAATTCTGATTAATAATTTGTTAGAAGAATACTGATAGCTACGTGAACTTTAAATTCCCTGAGTGCTTGCCAGGTACGTGGGGCACTTCCCTTAGAATTTCAAATCCTGAGAATACAACTAACTAAAAATATCAGACCTTTTCAGACCAAATGTAAACAAGAGTAAGCAAACCCTGTTTTTCAGTGAACATGACAACTCCTTGTACTTCAATCTCTCAGCCTGAATTCAGAGGAAAGGTGCTCCAGCCCTCTGATCATTTTTGAGGCCCTTCTCTGGCCCCACTGCATCAGGTCTATGTCCTTGTGCTGAGA
>JAVSBS010017643.1:0-24527 GCA_033124195.1 Coracias cyanogaster | reverse complement strand
AAAGACTAGGGCAGGCACTGACTAAGCGACGCGGGCCAGGGTGCTGAAACAGGATTCCTTTTTTTTTTTAAATTAACGTGGAGAGATTTTTATATTTATTAATTTTTTTGGCCAAAATTTAACCAGCATAGGAAGCACTGAAAGGCTTCAGCACTCCTGACTGAGGTCCAGTGCAGCTGGAGAGGCAAAATCACCACATCACTAGGGACAGACATCTTGGTGGCCACCCTAACATGCACCTTTCTCAGCCCCCCTGTGCAATTCAACCTCCAGAAATCACCCCATGGTGTTTGCAGGGGTTTGGGACTGGGCTGCAATGGGGAGGAGGTTCGGGGCCTCACCCTGCTCATCTCATGGAGCTGCGCCGTGAGATCTGCCACCTGCTGCTTGACCTGCTTGTGCTCGCTGGACTCCTTCTCCAGCTTCTCCTTCATCTTGTTCAGCGTCTGCATCATTTCTTCCTTCTCCTGGGCCTTGGCGTCACACTCCCGCTCCTTCTTCTCCAGCTTCTGCTGCAGCTCGGTGTGCTCTGAAACAGCCCCATGAGACCACTTTTGGGTGACAAACACTTCCTTTGGGCAAATGGCAGCACGCGGGGGACTAACCCCGACGCTGCCCTGCAGAGAAGATGTGCAGATAAGAAAAGGGAGCATGTGCTGTGCCTTAATACCCTGGTCAAGGCCTCCCCATGAATAAATGAGTATCTGCTTTGCCCATGTCCCCTCTAAGCCCCAGAGCGTGGTATTATCTCAGCCACTACAGGGTCCATCCAGCTAAATACATGTTTATGTCATCCAGTTAGCTTATCAAAGTTAAAGTTAACGCCGTGTATCTCTCCACTACTTACCTTTTCGCATTTTTTCTGCCTGCTCTTTCCACTGTTTCACTTCATTTTCATTGACTAACCTAAAAGGAAAAGACATGCAGCCCGTGAGACAATCCTACTGCAGTAAACAAGCGACCATCACCAGCAAGAAACATGACTGAGCAAGCCTGGGCAGTGGGATTTAAGGCTCCCAAACTAGTGTTTCTAACACCTCTGCTCCGCTTCTCTCTGGCAGGGCTTTGCAGGCTGGGATGCAGCACTGTCCCAATAGCTCCAGCATTGCTGGCTTGTCCAGCTGAGGAGCAGAACCATCACTGGGTGACTGTAAGCACTGAATAAGGAACAGTGACAGCAGCAGTTGGGGGAAATAGCCCACTGGGGACACAGGCTGAGGTTAACTCACCTGCAGATTGTGCTTAAGAGGCCAAAGTGATGCCAGCCGGGCAGGGGTAACCCCTAGCCCTCACTCTTTTGCCAGAGCAGAAGGCAGCAAAGCCATGGTGGCCCACGCTGGTGCTGCTCAGCAGCCAGCCGTGGAAGAAGCAGGTGAGCAACTTACATTCGGACGACATTTTTAATATTGAAGTTTTCCAGGGGAGTGGCGTCGGGGTCCTGCCCTTTGTCACTCTGGATGACGATCTGCTGCACGATCCTGTCGAGCAGCAGCCAGTACTGGACAGTGTTGCCGCTTCTTTTATCTGGAGGGGAAGGAGGGAAGAGAGTGAGGGGAGCGGCAGGGAGGCTGCTGCTGCCGCTGGGGAGCAGATGTGGGCTGCCAAGCCCCTGGCAGCCATGGACTTCCTTGCCCCTGGGACTCACAAGGCATTTGCAGACAGTGGTGCAGGATAGACATAAAGTGCGGGTACGCCTCGGTGTGTGTCAGCCTCTTCCTCGTCAACTCGAACATCTGAGTCGCACTTTTGGTGTCAATGTGGACCTGTGGACAGCAGCAAGGTCAGGTCAAGCTGTTGGACTGGTAACAGCACTGCCTGTTTCCCTAATCCCAGCTCCAGATCCCACAAGCCATCCCCATCTCACGTTTGATGGACAGACAAGCCCCACTGCCCTGCAAGAGGCCAGCACTGGCTGGCAGCCAGAGGAGAAGAGGGATGAAGCAGGCTGTAGAATTGAGGTTGCAACAGAGTAGGGCAGCATGAGACACTTTTCCAACCTCCAAATGTCATCCAAAATCTCACACTTTGTCCCAGGCCATGGAGGCGCTTTTAAAAAGACCCATGACACTGAGTGCTGGTGTCTGCCTCAGCAACATTCATACTCACCAGCTCAAATCTTTTGGCAAATTCCAGTTCATCTTCATTTCTAAGCATTTCAAAAAAATCTAAGTGCCTGAAGAAAGAAAGGGGAAAAAACCAAGACTGTTAAAAGCAGATACGAATGCGACAATTAATAACTTGCAGGCAGCCAGTCTGGCAGCGGCCCGGAGATAAGCGGGAACTTGAAACATCAACTGGATCTTCAGCCTCGAGCTCCCTGTCATTACAGTCTTTCCAAGGAGCCTTTTGGGGTGAGAAAAGGAGGAGGGCTGGCAGCATCCCCAGGCCCCCAGTGGCATATCCTTCTCAGCTCAACCCTACATCAGAGCACAGCAAAACCATGTTGCTGTTTCCCTCTCCAGCAACAGCAAAGAGTTTCCTCAAGAGGGGCGAGTCTAGACCTACATGCTTTCCCCAAAGGCTGAGTCCAGAAACCAGATAGAAAGGGCAAAGGCAAGGGCAAAAATAACCAGTCGGCTGGGGGTCACTACTCACCGGTCGAGGGTTGAATTTTCATGCTCTCTTAGTTTATCAATGACTGGTTGGATCCCAAGCATGAGAAATTCATATCTCAGATGGAGTCTGAAATCCAGGCTTTCCTGCAAGGGACAGTTGTGGAGTCAACACAGCAAGGTGCACAACCTCAGAAAGGTTATTGAAATAAACCCACCCCAAACCCACCAAAACACCTCCCTCTGCAAGACCCCCAGCACTCACCACGCCTGCTCCCTGGCTCAGGACTGCATTGATGAAGGACATGATGGCCGTCTTGAGGCTCACTTCATCTCGATACCGCCCTGTGCTCTTGTCCAAGTCATTGATCAGCGTCTGCCAAACACACAGTGTCAGTTAAATGCCCAGTGACCGTCCAGTGCTGCACAAACAGCCAAGGGACACGTGCAGGAACAACTTCTCATGATGCTTCTACGGCCCCTGTAGCAACCTGCTGGTGATGGATCATCAGCTGCTGCCTGCTCTAGAGCAGCCCACCCCAGCACCCGTTTTGGCTAACATCAGCCCATCCAGATGTGCTGTAGCCTTGCAGAGCTGCGATCCCAGAGACCCCGCACAAGCAAGCAGGTTTTTATTTTTGAGGGTGCTGCCTTAAATAACTCTTTGCTCAGCTGCAGATCTCATCAGACATGGTTCTGGGGTAATTCCCAGAGGATCTAAGTTGCAACCGGTCATAATAAATAATTTGCAAGCAGCATTTCGATATCCAGGAGGAGGAAGGGACATGAATATTGAAGTTTAGGACCCAAGGGACAAGTCAAGACACACCTACCTGAAAACGAGTCCGTTCGCTGGCATATTTCTGGTAGTGCAGCATCGCCTCCAGTACCTTTTTGTGGCCGCCGGGAACCAGGCACACAGCGCCCATGATTTCCAGCACTGCCACCTTCGTCTTAATATTCTCTGTGCTCAGACTCTGAGCGATTACATTAATACTCTCCGAATGGGCCAGGACGTGCGCCCGGCCCAGGGAGTTGTTCATTAGTGCTTTTATACATCCAATGAGCGAGGTATGTATTCGAGACTCTGCCGTCTCATAGTCCATGCTTTTGAGAAAGTTCAGAATACACGACAAGCCATCCAGGTCGATGAACCGGGTCACAAACCTGTCAGAAAGAGGGGTTTTAGCTTTAAAACCAAATACTGAGGGACTGTTTTACCCTCAAATAGGGCTGACTTGTCTGTTGTCACAAACCCAGGATGTTCTTTTCCAACCTTAATGATTCTATAACTCCATTAATTTTTCCTGGACTTTGGATAGCAGAAAGCCTGCAGGACTCTCACATCCCAGAAACAGGGATGGGGTTGCAAAAATCAATTTAATTGGTGCCCTATAGTGTAGGCAACCAGGCATCACCTGCACATGGTTGTCCAGAGCTAGGATATTTGGGCCAGCTAACCCAGCCAGCATCACCAGCCCCAGGGTGGAGGTTACAAGTTTGCAGCCACACTGCTGCAAAACCTTCTCTGAGTCTTTATTCCCACTCACTTGGGATCAATTTTGCACAGGACTGGAAGAATGTCCTGAGCCCTGGCGTCTCCTTCTCGTCAGCCACAGACACCTCAATGTCAGCCGAGCCCATGTCCATGATGCCTGTCAGACTTTCCACCTCCTGCTACCTCTCCTGCCTCACCATACACATCCTTCTCCTCCTTTAGGCACATCTCACCAATTTTAAGGGATTTCTGATGTTTTTATGATGAGTTATAATGCTGCTAAATAGAAAGCACAGTAGTGCCCCAGGCAGATTCACTGCAGCAGGCAGACATCGTACCGCACGCTGCTCAGGCGTCTTAGGACCTCCCTGCCCATTGCCATCCAGGCTGGGTGTATTCTGGTTTGGCAAAAGGCACGGGTTTGGAAAGCAAATGAGCCAAGAACATCCCAGCCCTGGGATGATTTTAATTCGAAACAAGCCATGCTGATGCGCAGCAACAAAAGAGGTAATTGCAGGCTCGGGGGAAACTGATTTCTCTGCTTCAAAGCCTGTTCTTCTTCCAGCCAAAGTCAAGAGGAAATTTGATGTTCACTTCCATGGGAGCAGAGCGGGTCCAACAGGTAAAATTGTCTATAAAGCCTCCTGGATTCTTCTGATTTCCAGTGAGACAGACTCACAAGCCCCTTTCAAGGACTTTGGAAAGTTTCATGGCTGGGTACCAGCCCTGCTCCCAGGGGACTGTGGAGACTCAGCACTCAAGATGTCCAGGTTCCATGGGAATTGGGTGTTCATCCTCAACCCTGGGAATTTCTGACCAAGTACCATCACCAGAACCATTGCAACAGAGAAACGGAAGAGGGGAATGCAATTACAAGCAATAGCTGTTTCTTTCATAACCAGACCGGGTCACAAAATATTTTCCCATCAGAAAATGTCGACCTGAGGCATCTTAAAGGTTTTGCAGATGTGTGCATGCAGACTCCAGAGAAATGGAATTTAGGAAAAACTACAGACATTCCGAAAGAGTCCCACCCTTCTTCCTCCTCCCTTCAAAACCTCCTAGCGATATTTTCCTTTTCTTGCATTTCGTAAAAGCCTGAAGATTCATGTGACTTTATTCCTTTAAAAAGTGCAAGAGAAGTTGAAACAATGTTCCAACATTCTGTTCCAATGAGAACAAAAGCAAATCTGAAAAAAGAAGAAGTTGCCTGATTTGCCTGAACAGATGTGAAGGTCCTAGTGGCTCATGGCCACAAAAAGAACCAAGGAAAAGGGACAAAATGACAAGAGGTGAATTGAAAAAAGCAAGTGATGTTTCAAGGTCCTTGCCTCCCTCATCCTGAGCAGCCCTCATTTATATTTCTATTTAACCCCCCGTCCGTCAGAGGACACGAATCAAGAGCCATGACCGCGGTGATAAAGCCAGGAAATGGGAGAGAATTGCCTCATTGGTTTTGTCCGCAGTGCAGTCTTCAAACTTTCAATTGTTTTATTTCTCTCCTCCTCGTCTTCTTTTTCCAAGGCGATGAGTGATTTTCTCTGTGGAAGAAGAAAGGCAGATGTGAGAGGGGAGGTTTCCCTGCAAAGCTTGTGCTCAAGGAGCAGGAGCACCCACTGCCTCGCTGTGCAGGACAGAGTTGGGACCCTAGACCAACTCTGGAAGTCCAGACCCTTATGGCAACCACAGAACTCAGGAAAAGGGGCAGTCTGGAAACTCTGCTGTGGTCTGCAAAAAGGCAGCCTGGACTGGGGACAGCAGGGTGAACGTGTTGCTTTGGGCTGAAGATGCTGCCTACAAGCAGCCACACGACTTGCTAGCACATGCAAAATTAAGCTGCAAGTGTTTGGGGCATCACAAGTTCTGAAACACCCCAACCCACATCGGCTTTGGAGCAGCGTAGCTGATGGCCTTGCATCTCCCTGGTCAAGGTTGGTAGAACCCCGTCCTCTCTTCCCAAAGCCAGTCCTCCATCCCCAGCAAGCCCTGGCAAGATGCTGAGCTTCATTGCCCTGAGACAACAGGGATAGCTGGATCACCACCTTGAGGGGTGATAAACTTCCACTTCCACTGTCCTGTGGGATCATTAAGTTTCATAGTCAACACCCTGCACATAGGAGTGGTGTCACCCCAAATTGCTGACCTGCAACTCATCCAGAGAAGCCCATGTTGGAGGATGCTTGCGACTGTCCCCCTGCAACCCTCACACTCAGAGCAGGGGGAGGAAAAAGGAGAGGAGCATCCCAACTCTGGATGTAAATCCTGGCATATCCACTACAGGCCACAACCCTCCAGGAAACACACTTTGTAAAAGAAAGAGTTAAATAAGCGCATCACAGCATCCCGTGAGAAAGTCTCTGGTTGAACCCAGCTCAGAGATGCTGCAGGTGACAGGTGGGTGACGTGAATCTTGATGTGTTTCCAGAGGATGATGCCAGGGCTGGAGGGGGCTGTGAGGTTGCAGGGGGCTAAGCCAACACTAACTGGGGGTCCACAGAAGGAAGGTGCTAAACTGCAGCAGTGGAGAAGGACGTGCCCTTTAGCCTCCCCTGGTACCCACGCATCCCAACAGGTACCCACGTAGCTCTGCAGAGGAACTGGGGGTCTCAGGGGATGCCCCACAGCCTGGAGGGATGGGATCCATGCTCAGCATCAGTCAGGTGGGTCCTGCCAACCCTGTCGCTCTCAGGTCTCCCACTGCAACCCACCCATGTCCATCTGGGTTGGGAACAGTGGTTGTGTGCACAGTATGTCCTTGGCATCTCGCACACTGGATTTTGCTGTCCCTGGGAACTGGGACCCTGGCTCCAGCAGCTCTACCTGGGTAGCACGGCTGCCAGCAGCCCCGGGCTTGCGCGGGGTATGGCTTGCTCACCCCAACACATGCAACCAAGGCCACAGATAAGGCAACACCCCAGGAGCCTCCTGCACCATCTGACGGCACTGGGCCCTCGGAGGTGTCAGGGTGAGCCCTGCCAGCACCAGCCGAGTCTAAAGCAAAGGAGGGAGAAAGGGTCCCAGAAGACATAAAGAGCTGCACTGATACCTGCATTTAACCCAGCTCCTCTTTGGTGTCAGGGAGATCAAAGCCACCCTCCAGACATCCGACAGGCTTTGATCACAAGCTCTGCTCAGGCTCAGGGCTTCGTCCAACCCATGTCCAGCCCAGGGCATCCCTGCACGCTCCCTCCTGGCTCACAGCCCCCTGCTCACCCCATCTGTCCTCACTTTCCCCCCAGCCCTACCTTCTCTGTCACCCTGGCCCTGTGACAGCAGGGCAAACATAGGGGAAAAAAAAAAGAAAGGATGCTTTTTCATTTTCCATGCTGCTCCCATCCCTAGTGGAGTGGTCACAAACCTCGGCACCTTCAGCCTCCAAAACCAGGAGTGAGGGTGGAGGAGCTCCGAACTGTGCAGCCTTGCAGGAAATAAACTGCATTTTCTAGCACGAAGAGTGCTCTTTCTCACTCGGCAAGATGTTGACAAGAAAGTATCTCACAAAATTACATCTAAGCACACTGGCAGGTCAGGAAGGGGACACCTGGAGCCACGGCAGCTCCGTCGGTCCTTGTGGGCTGGAGAACCTGCAGTGTCGGGTTTTGCCATGGCCCGTGTTTTGGGTACAAGCAGGTCACAGTGCAGTCAAATGGGGTCTCTACACCCTGGTGGCTTGATACCGAAAGCTGCTGTTTGCCACCCACCTCACAGCTCCCCATCCCAAGGTGAGATGAAATGCCCTGTGTGCTGTAGAGAACACCTCCAGTTTGCAGTTGTATCTGTTGGCCTACAAGATGATGTTGCCTCTAGAAACAACACTCGTCACCCTCTCGGGCACAACGCTGGCTGTGCTGCAGACTGTCACCACTGCACTGCTGCCCCATACGGGGCTGGAAAGCCCCAGAGCATTGGGGGAATACTTACAGCAGCCATTGAATTCAGCTGATCGATATAAAACTCTGGCCAGCTGGTGGCTCCTTTATTTTCTTCCTGGTCCTGGAGCGGGGGAAAAAAATGAAATGAAGAGAGCAGATCAGTAGAAATAGCATTAACATCCCCTGCCCTTCATGACCAACCACCTCTGAGGAGCCCTTGAGCTCTTGCATTACTTTATATCAATATAAGCATGACTTTACATTCCGAGCTCACCACCAACAGCTCCAGCAACGGGAACATTACTTAATTTATTGAACTAGAATTTTTTATATATGATCTATGTCACACCATCTTCCTGTGACCAAACCCTACCCCAGTGATACTGCAACAGTCTTGCAGTTACCAGCTTCAGAGAATCCACACTGAAATTTTACATCCAGATTTCTCTTGTACTGAGTCTACAGTGCCTTTGAAGTTTTGGCTGCATAGCCTTGATGAATGTGCTTTGTGGAAAAAAGAAAGAGTCTCTTACAAGTAATGAAGAGTGAATAAATGTAACATGAAGTAGGCTCCACTCTTGGAGCAGGACCATGACATAACAATATCCTAAGCAAGACTCCAGGCACAACAGACAACTGCTCTGGGAGCTTCATTAACTGTTAGGAGGGAACATGCACCTGGCAATGTCCCCCGTTAAATGCTGTCACCCGTGGGCCCATGATCTATGACACTGAATGATGTACAGCCTCATTTAATCATCCTGGTCTACAGTGCCCTGGGACTCACAGGGGATTTTCAGGTTCTACCATGTTCTTGTAGGACATGACTGAAGGACCTCTGAGTCCAGCTCAGATAAATTATGCTGCATGTCCCGAGGGACTGCTTGGAGCAAGTAGGCAGATTTTGAGGGAATACTTCAAAATCAACCCTTTCCCCCTTTATATTTTCCTACAAACTTGCACCAAAAGAAGAAAAAGGATTCACAGCAGAAATGCCACACAGGTCTAGGCTGTCAAGTCAACTGATACTATACAGATCCCAGGCATTTTCCCTCACTAACCATCTTCAGTTCACAGCCCAACTTGCTGCAGAGCTTTTCCTCTCCCTCACTTGAAGAGATGTTTGCAAAGTTCACCCAACACCGCAATCGCCTGCCATGGTGGGAGCTGGGTGACCTACTCTGCTCTCACGTCCGTGCATGCAGACAGCTACTGATCCTCCAGCTGACTTCAGCAAGCCCAAGGAGCCCAAATATTTACTGCGGTTCAAGAGGCATATGTGGGAAATGTTCATGCATCCAAACTTCCCCAGCTGCAGCTTGCCAAGATGGGAAAACATGGAGTGATAGGTAATTTGGATGGGACCCAGTTCCCCCGTCCCTGCAGACCTGGCCCTTCGCTGTGCCTGGCTTTGGGATGGGGACAAAAGAAGTTTGGGAGCAACAAGGGACCTGGCAAACCCTCAGGCATCTCCTTGGACATGCTGAGGGTCAAGAGAAGCTGCTCATCCACCCTTATGGCCACCTCCAGCCCTCTCCAAGCAGCCGTGACCCTTTCCTGGCAGTGACTAGATGGCCCTGAGCAGCTCTCCGAGATGGCTGCTCATGCCCTCAGGCAGGCTGACTGCTGACAGATGCACAACCACAAACCTCACTTTTAAACAATCTTCTATAGATCTGGCCATGTTTAAAGCAAATAAAATAACTTTCATGAGCAAGAAGACTGCATTCAGCCCTCCTTGCCCTCTGCTTTGGGTTGTTCTCCCCTCCTTTGCATGCCAAGAACCGAGGTTTTGAATGAAACGCTTGATTTGCTTGCTCTCCACATTTCATTATTCTTTTTTTCACTCAAGCAGGGATAAGCAAAGAGCAAGAATTTTCCTGAGATGTTAGAAAACAATAAAAATCTGTCCTACTCATGCTACTGCTAAACTGAATAAACCTGAAGGAGGTCCCCCTGCCTGCCTCTGCGTGGGTGGAGGACCATTCATAGC
This sequence comes from Coracias cyanogaster, assembly GCA_033124195.1. Classification (NCBI taxonomy): domain Eukaryota; kingdom Metazoa; phylum Chordata; class Aves; order Coraciiformes; family Coraciidae; genus Coracias; species Coracias cyanogaster. The sequence continues at coordinate 14,612 of JAVSBS010017643.1, read as the reverse complement.
CAGGCTCTGACAAATAGCTTTTGCCGGCAACAAATAAAACCATTCCAATCAAGTCCAAATAGTGCTGAAAAAAAAGAGAAATGCTCATGTGCTGTCTGAGTGTGGAACACCCAGCCTGATGGGGAGAGACAGGGATGCCTTTGGTCTTCTTGCAGCCAGGAAAAATGGGATGTGCTGGCTTCTCTCTGCTTTCCTCTCTCCCAAAAACTCACCTCCAGCAAAGGCAAGAGGATGGAGGAGCAGAGACATGAAGGGACTTGCTAGCATCAAGTCTGGCCACCTGAAGCCATGGCAAGGGTGAGTTTTCTGCCATTGTGGAGGAAACCCAACGCCTACCCAAAGGCCACCCATGTGCAGCTGTCTGGTGGGTGGTGGGTCAGAGCCTCCCACCACTGGACTGTGCAGAGAAACATCTGCCCTGCCTGTAGGAATCTCAGCAGTTGGTGTGTCCACTCACACACACAGCCTGCCAAAAGACATCCAGGTTGCTGGAAAGATGCTCAGGAGCACAGAGAAAGTGTCAGGGAGCTTGAGAAACGGGGGTGTCATTTATATTTACGAGTAGAATGGAAAGGCATAACTTACAACACCACCCCCTGCAGAGCTGAAGGAAGGTCTTCTGCTTCTCTTGAGCGGGGTGGGAAAAGTAAACTACCACATTTTGCAAAGTATTTGTGACCCCAGGGAAACACATATAATTTCTGCAGCCTGTGGGTTAGAGCCGTCAGTTTAACCCAGGTGGGACCACCAGTCCTCGGGAGCAAGGTGGCAGCAGGATAGGGGGGAATTGCCCATGGCCAACCACCATGGGGACGCAGGAATGTGAGGTCAGGCTGAACCTGATGGCAGGTTCAATCTGCAGCGCATCCCTTGCATTATTTTTTCATAGAATTATAGAATCATTTTGGTTGGAAAAGACCTTTAAGATCATCAGCCATTAACCCAGCACTGCCAGGTCACCAGTAAATCATGTCCCTCAGCACCACATCTACACCACTTTTAAACTCCACCACTGCCCAGGGCAGCCTGTTCCAGGGCTCAACAACACTTTTAGGAATGAAGTTTTTCCTAAAGCCCAACCTAAACCTCCCTGGTGCAACTTGAGGCCGTTTTTCTTCTCCTATCACTTGTTCCTTGGGAGAAGAGGAACTTGCTTCAACCTCCTTTCAGGGAGTTGTCAAGAGCAAGAAGGTCTCCCCTGAGCCTCCTTTTCTCCAGGCTTTTCCTGCATCAAAGGACAGCTTCTTGGTGCTAGCCCTATCCAGTGCCACCCACCCGTCCTGCTGGATGGGACCCCATGATCCCTCAGTGGTGCCAAGCAGTTGGGGCAAGGCTCAGGCCACCTTCCTGCTTGGTGACAATCTCAGCTGACATAGACAGCCCGATCTTTCTGGTTTCTCAGCTCATATCACACTCTGCAGCCATACACAGCTTACTGGCTGTATGCACCAGAAACAGGAGACAGCACCTACACGTGGTGGAGGCACTCAAGAAGAATGGAGGGATGCTAGGGAGCCTCAAACCCCGTGCCTGTCTGCCAACCCACCCCTCCAAGCCACCCTATGCTCTGCCACAGGACAGAACCTGCAAAGCCTGCGGGCAAATTGATTTTCCCAGCTTTCCTGCCCCGCTTCAGAGGTTGGCAGGAAAATGGTGCCCCAAGGGTTGGTGGAGTTGGGGCACCTATGTGTGCCTTGAACACAATTCAAAAAGGTACTAGCTCCTGTCACCTCCTAGAGACATCACTGGAGGTCCTCCCCATCACCCTGGGGTACCATCAGCACCTCTTCTAAGAAGCATCCCTTTCCAACCAGTGCTCCCTGCAGTGATTCCAACTGGGAAGGATGGCAAGGTCCTCACCACGGCACAGCACCAGGTGTCTAGATGCACCCAGCCAGGAGATTTGGGCAGGGAGACAGATCTGTACTGAGAAATGGGGGTAGGAAGGCAGTGAGACAAGCTCATCCCACACCCCTGGACCTTCCCGCGTGGTGTGAACACCTGCAAGATAGGCAGGGATCCGGACACTGCTGCTCATTTAGGGCTGAAAAGAAGCAGTGGAGCAAAACAATCAAGGTCTCAAGGGGGGCGAAGGGGAGGCTGAACAACAAAATTGGCTAAACTGCTCATTTATAATTAACATGCTGCATTATAAATATTTCCCTTTGCTCCGCTCCCTCGGGCTCTTGCATTTCCTCCCTGAAACCCCCAATTTAGAGAGCACTCTCAATTAAGTGCAGCAGAACCTCATTAATCCCAATGAGCAGCCGGATGGCTCATCGGAAGGCAGCTTCCCAGGCAAAAGGGGACTGCACAATAAAGCAGGCAAAGATCAGGGCACGGGCTTCCCCCCGGCTCGCTGCAGGACGTTGCTCAGTGGTAATTACAGCAGCTAATGGTCCACAGCACACCGATAAGCGTCCTTCAGTGCATTCGGTGGTGGTAAGGAAATCTCCCGACAAAGCGACGACCCCGGAGGGAAGTGACTCATGAGGCCTTGCTCAGAGGCAGGAGGAGGGAGGAACCTCTCTGGGTACCACGGGTCGAAAGCGTGAATGTGTAAGATGCTTTTCCCCAGCACCCAGCGTGGGTTTTGGGGATGTGGGTTTTGCAGCCTGCCTTCGCCGAGGGATGCCCAGACGCGGAGCTGAGTATCGCCAACACCAGCTCTCCAGGATCACATCCTGCCCAGCAACACAAACATCTCTCAATTTCTTCTTCTCTGGGCTGCGTTTAGGTCTTTGCTGTGTTTGCTTTCTCCTCCAGAAGCGCAGAAGCGAGGGCTGCTCTGAACCCCGCTGACAGCCCAGCGCCGTGCTGCAGCTTACTCCGAGCTGCTCTTTTATGGGCAGGCTGATGGCTGTAATTGCACAGTGCAGGGATGGGGATCCCTTCTAATCTGTTACATTTGCCTCAACATCCCTCGCTGCCCTCCAGGAAATGGCCTTGATGGACACATGAGCTCTGCTGCAAAGATGAGGAAACGCCAAAGCCATGCAGCCAAGGCAATCTTTGTCCTGTCCCCTCCTTCGTTTCCCAACGGCTCCCCCTGACACCCACTCCTTCCTTACAGGGACCTGGAAAAATACAAATCACATCACCTCTTTCTTCCTCCTCCTTCTCCTCCTCCTCCTCTCCCTCTCCCTCTCCTCTCCACCCCTGTATTCCATGCATGGAGCTGATGGATGCTGCCACTTAGCTGTTTTGCACTATGTTGGCAGTGGTGGGTGAGTGACACGGTGTAAATCCAATGAACAAGCTCCATCCTCTTCATCGGCGCTGGGTGCCGCGGGGAAAGCAGAGCCCAGTCACGATGCTCATTAGCGGGAGCTTTTCCAAGTGAAGGTCACCGATCTGGCAGCTTCAGCCATCCCTTTGCTCTTCACAGGAGATTTCACATTCCCCCAGCACTGCCACATCTTGGTGACAAGTCTGACACTTCCACAGCCGACATGCCTCTCCTCAGGGTGTTGGCAGCTCCCGCAGCCAGACGTCCTTGCTTTTCCCACTGACCCTCCTTGGGACACTAGGCAGCAGCACAGAGGAGGTGGTGGCTCAGCCAGCGGTGGCACAAAAGCAGTTTGCAGGCTGGTCTCAGCTGCGTTTGGGCACCATTTTTTACACCTGGAAAATGCATCTCCATGAGCTCTTGCCCCTCTGACCTCCAGGAACGCAGCCACCAGAAGCAATGCACTCTCCCACTTGCAGCATGTCCCCATGGCAGGGGGGAGAAAGATGCCTGTGAAGCTCCTCTATGCTTCATTATTTGCTTTGCTTCCAACTCAAGCTTCTGGCAATGCCTTTCAGGTGGCCAGCCTGTGGGTGATGTGTCTGATCCAGCAGCCTCCTTCCCACACCCACAGCCTGTGGTGATGGCGATGGATCTGGAGCTGCTCTGCAATAACTGAGCTTCAGAGAGTGGCTGGCCAGGTTCCTCAACTGCCTGATGTCCAACACACCAGGTTAGATCCTTCAGGGTGAAACCAAGTCAGAAGGAAAGGGCTGGCTCGCAGCAGCCAGCTCCAAGCAAACCCTGGAGAGCCCTTCAGAAACAACATTCATGACTTTGGTGGTTCACCTCCCTCTTGGCACCACCTGCAAGGCTGGTCTGCCCCAAGAGAACATCACACCAGGAAAGTCACCGTAAGGAGTTAAACGAACTCCTTTCATTGGCACCTGCTGCAAAACCAGAAGCAATGCCCTTCATTTTTCCACATCCTCCAGATTGCATTTTTATTTTGCACAGTGTTCCCTACTCCTCCTTGCTGCTCTGTAATGGCCAAGCAAGAGAAAGCTGGTGGCAGCTGGCATTTCAGACAACCCCACTCCCTTCCTGCCATGGATGATCCACCTGGATTCTGTTTGCAATGTCAAAAAAGAAGCAGACAGCAGCACGGATGGGTTTTAAAATGGACAGGTCTGCAGCCTGCACAGGAGGTTTAAATCCAGCCCAGCATCGCCAATGCGGCTGAGATGTTGCCAGATGCGTGCCAGTGGAGGTTTTGGCCCACCACAACCCTCTGGGTCTTCTTCATCCCTCCAGCCGCTCCGTTCCCCCAGGCAGCCCTGCAACAAAACCTAAATGATGCAACTAAAGCCCCTTTCTCATGGAGCAATGCTGCAAAGGGCTGTAATTTCACCAGATTCTCCCCTGGTTGAGATCTTGGGGTCCAAACCGTCCCATCCCAGACCACTCTGGTTTTCTGTAGGCTAACGCTTCCTAGACCTTCTCCTCTACAAGCACACACATGGCCTTGTACACTTTTCCCAGGGTTTAAAAATTATGCTCCCCATAAGCAAATATAGCATGACCAGATGCCTTCCGTAGTCAGCTGGTTCATTGTTTGAAAAGCTTTGCTTTAAAATCCAAGAAGATTGCTAACAGATGCATTTTTTGGCTGGAGAGGGAGAAAAACCTCACTTAAACAAAAGTGTGTTGTGATTGGAACTAAAAAGGGAATTACCTTTAAAGATAAAAACTATAAATATTTCCTATTGAAAAATACCCCCAGCCATGCAAACAGCCTGTTTCTCTCAGTCAGCCCGATAAAATAATACCCGAGATGATATTTCAACCTGCCACTGCAATAACCGCAGATATATCTGGATGCTCAGGGGCCGTGAAACGCTTCTGGTCCATGCCAGGTGACCCAGGACCATGGCAAAACACCCAGCTGCTTTCTCCTCCTTCCCTTGCATGCTATCTCTGAGCGCTTGCTCTTCGTTCTGCTACCGCAGCCTTTTTCTTGATGTTTTTTTCTGAAATAATTGCTGCTTTTTAAACGAAGGAAATAGATGGAAACACAAGCCCTGTGAACACACCGCAGGACTGAGCTACAAGTGGAAGAGTGAGCTGGAAAGCGAAGCTCTCTGGAGGCAGCGGGTGGAAGGCGCAGTTAGGGAGGAAAGAGGCCGTCTGGCTGGGGAAAACAGCATTACTGGAGAGCCATCACTCATTTCCCTATTTATCATATTTTTTCCCCATTCTACCCTGCAAATACACCGCCACTGCCCTTTCCTAATGCAAAGGGAACCTGGTTTTGTATCTGATGTCTGAGGACAGATTCAATGTAAGCTTTGCTTGCTGGGGACTGGTTAGCAGTGCTGAGAGCTGTGCACCCAACGTTAGCGAAGCCAGTGGGTTTTCAACACAAGCTTGAAGACAGCAGCATCACTTGGCATCCCTGCAGGTCATTTTTCCTCTACCATGGCTGTTCAGGTGCTCAGAGCTCAGCTGGATCAAAAGGGAGCAGGGCAGAGCCAGATCCTGCATTTGCGTCAGCTAGTTTTTGCCACCGAGCTCTTCCACCTGGTTATTTAAGCTGAGCTTCTGCCTGAACACCCCTGTTTTGAGGCTCATAAAAATTCCACAGCGAGCTGCTTTAATAGCTTGACATTAAATACATGGGCTGGCAGGACCCAAGCCTCCTGCAATTAAGAGCTGCTGCAGACTGAGCGCCAAGTGTTAATTATTAACTCCCTTTGGAGTGTGGCCTCCTCAGAAAGGCCATCCTGAGTCATCCTCGTCCACCGAAGCAAACCCACAACCAAAAAAAGAGTAAAGCTGGAAATCCTCCTGCTTCCTCCTGCGCTTCCGAGCAATATCCTCTCCCGGAGAGCGGGGCCAGCAGGGAGTGAAATATTTTGGGATGAGGTATGAAACGAGTCATCATCCAGAAATATCACTTCTAAAAGCAGATTTCATTCTGCTGTTACTGCATCTCCACCTTCGCATTTCCCTGCCTCATTACAGCCATAGAGGGGGCTGACGACTTCAAAGAAGGTCTCTCCAATAGTCTTTAAATCTCCCTCCTGGCCGGAGCACTGCATGGCTGCTGGATTTAATGTGGTTCCTACTCGGGTTGTTGCTGACAGACTCACCATCCCCCATCTGGAGATGCTTTTTATCTCTCTACCTCCTCCCTGAGCATCACAGACTGATGCAGGTGGGATGGGACCATGAGGAGTTCATCTATTGCAATACTTTGCTCCAAGCAGGGTCAGGGCTGGAATGAGACTTGGCATCTCCACGGATGGATAATCAGGGAGGACAGAATCTCCACCCTGTCAAGCCAGTACTATGAGCTGGGATAAAAACAGCTGCTTGCGGGGCAGAGAAACCAGGATACGGAGCTGCAGGCCAGGGGAAAATATTCCATGGAAGGAAATATGATGGTTTTCCCTTATTTCCTCTCAGCAAGCACTGCTGAGGCCAGGTGCTGCTCCCTGATTTGGAGATACCAATGGCAAAGCAGACGTGCCAGACACGGCACATGGCAGTAGGGAATGGGCTGAAAGGACAGATATTCAGATGCTTTTTGGGCTGAACACACCTTTGCCATCCATGGAGGCAGGGGAGTGCCCCATCTGTGTGGGCTGTAGCCACAACATGAGTTATTTTGGAGCCCAGCAAAGCTGACATTCAAGGAAAACCCCTAGGAGAAGGCTGGCCAGCGTTTCTGTCCTGCCTTGTGCTGCTCTTTCAAGGTGGAGCTCATTGCAACTGGTCTGTGATTGCAGTGGGGAGCACAGCAACCAGCAGGAAAACGCTAAAAATTAGGAATGCCCCAGACTGAGGCTTTCAGACTCGAAGCCTGGCCAAATCACCTGACTCTTAACAGTCTGTTTCCAACAGGAGCCAAAAGCGACGGCAAAGAAAAGAGCAAAAACTTCTCAGAGGATAATTTGGGATCCTTGGTAAGTCAGGCAGCTGCCTGTGAATGATGTCCACCTTTGCCAGCCCTCTGGGACCCATCACGTGAAACTGGGTGTTACCAGTATCCCAAGCAACAACTTGCTATTAAACACAGGCTGGCCAAAGGGTTTGGGCACATCCTGGACTTCCACAAATCACTGTCATTCAGATGGAAGTCAAGGCAGAGAGAAGTAGGACCCCTGCCCCATCTCCAGCTCCACTGCCCTGGCCAAATCGCAGCCATTGCTCTCAGCTGGGTAAATCCAGCCCCTCCCCTCGATGCCAGGCTACCCTATGGGTGACTTGTCCTCATAGAACCATAGGTACATGAGTAAGATTTACCATGAGCCACTGGGATAGCCACCAATGGTTCTGCTGCCTACCAGCACCCATCACATAGGAGCAGGACTGCCTAGAACCTGCCATGCACAGAGACATGTTCTTCAGCCCATGATTACTAGTTTTCTCCACCGCTGGAGCCTCAGTTAATATGGTCTCACTTATTCTTAATTAAAAAGCAGGAGAAAAGCATTCGCCCCCACCAGCCCATCTCCTTCAGCGCAAGCAGTGGCACGTATGCTCTGCAGCTCATCAAGATGGCATCATAAGTAGGGAAGGAACAGCTAAAAGCAGCCTGAAGAATAAGGACCAGAACACAACAGCAGCCAGGACCCAGCCTCAGATGGGGACCTGCTCCTAGAACCTCTGTGGATGCCACAGGGCACTTCTGTGGCTTGTTCCTTCACCACCCTGAGAGAGCATCGTTTTTAAAAACCGTGAGCACAAGGAGGTGCTGGAACGGGAAAGAGGCACCATCACCCACCTCTAAACCCTTCCTCTGGAGATTAAATAGCATGTAATCTCCACCCACAATAATAATCACACAGCTTTGCTTGATGTAAGTCTTTGTTGTCCACCCTCATCCAGATGCACCAGAGCACAGCTCCGCTTATCCGACAAGCAGCAATGAACAAGTATCTCCTGCCCATTTTCTTGTTGATTCAGACCAGTGCCTGTAATTTGTTAACATCTCTTCTCCCCTCCAATTTAAATCTCGGATATGGCAGGCCTCTGTCTAACAATAATACAGGGATTTCAGGGGTATTTATGAGAGGCTTAAAAGTTAATCCTACATGAGCAAGGTAAGCCTGCTCTTGGCCTAAAACATGGCTGGAAAATCTGGTGCCATTGCTACAGCAGGAGAAAAGAGGCATTCATGGCAGCAAGCACCCTTTGAGAGGGGCCCGGCGACCACCAGCACAGCTGAGCCAACTCCTGAAGCCAGGTCAGGGGATGCAGAAGTGAATTTGGGAACTGAATCAAAGAATCATAGAATCATGGAATGTTTTGGGTTGGAAGGCACCTTTAAAGGCCAACCTCCCTGCACTGAGCAGGGACATCTGCAACCAGAGCAGGTTGCTCAGGGCCCCATCCAACCTCAACTTCAATATTTCCAGGGATGAGGCATCTACCACCTCTCCAGGAAATCTGTGCCAGCGTCTCACTACTCTCAGTGTAAAAAATGTCTTCCTTATATCTAGTCTGAATCTATTGTAGTTTAGCTTAAAACCATCACCCCTTGTCCAAAAAAAGCCCTGCTAAAAAGATTGTCCCCATCTTTCTAGGCCCCCTCTAGATACTGGAAGGCTGCAATAAGGTCTCCCTGGAGCCTTCTCTTCTCCAGGCTGAACAAGCCCAACCCTCTCAGCCTGGTCTCACAGCAGAGGGGTTCCAGCCCTTGGATTATTTTTGTGGCCTCCTCTGGACCTGCTCCAAGAGGTCCATGCCCCTAACTGGGGGCATTTCCCTCACAGGTCTTGGCATCCTTCCATCTGCTTGTGAGATTGAGGATTTCTGCCCCATTCCTCCCCATGATAGTATGTACTGCAGGATCTCTGCTATGGCCAAGGCTTGGAGGGAAAATGAGTCGAGCACAGATAGCTGGGAGGAGCTCTTATGCCCACATACAGGGGCAAAAATAACAATTTTATTGGGGAAAAAGTTATTTTGGCCATTTCACAGGGTGCCAGCCTATGGTACTCTATGCTGCTTGGGCTGCATGCTCCCAGAAGCAAAAGCAAACGTCAGCCTATCTCAGCCTTGGGAAGATGTCGGTTTATGTTTTCAGCTTGAGAAACGTGGCCGTGAGGGCAGTGTTGCAGAGAAGACACGTCATGCCAGGAGCTCAGCAGACAGATCAGCGACTCACATCAACCCTCATCTCTTATCAGCAGTATCTCAGTTACACCCGTGAATCTAAAGCCCTTCATCGCCCCAAGGGTGACGGAGCTTCACCATGAAACCAACCTCCACACCATGGGGCCAAAGCTCTCGCAGGCTGCACTGCAGGGGCATGGTTTCCTCAGCAGCACTTTCTATTTGTGCTGTCCTCTGGGAAGAGCTGGTGGGAGGACAAAAACGATGCTCAAACCTGTTTCATGGCAGCATACTGGAAAGCCAAGGGAGGGGAAGGCTTTTGGGCAGGCTGTAATCAGGCCCCCAGACGTCAGCAAAGACTAGAGCCATGAAAGATGGTAGGCAGAGCAGCCCTTTGCCATCACAATGTCAACCTCAGTGGCCACAGAGTTCCATGTGGCCTCACTTGTGCTGGCATGGAGCAACATGGGGTCAGGACGTCCATGCAGGCTGTAGGGATACCTCCTCCAGCCTGAATGGGTTGAGGAGGAAGGGCTCTGCAGTTTGGAGACTGAAGACTTGCTTCTCCAGGGCCACCCTCAGGAACACATGCATTTCTATGACAGCCCAAATACCACTCGGGATCTCTACAGAACTGTGTCCTTCCCCATATCTCCTCCCCACCCTCCATGGGAGGGAAGGGGCTCAGCCCCCAACCACAGCACAGCCAGGTCTCTTACTTTTTTCTTGCTGCAGTAGATCTGCCACTTCTTCTCCGCCGGCAGCGCAAACATGGCCTCTCTGTGCTTGTCCGTGAGGTCAAGTTCATCCTGGAAAAGGAAAAAAAAAAAACACAAAACATGCAACATGAGTACAGAAACAGGTGATGGCACAGACACAACGCCCGAGAGAAGCAGTGCAAATCAGTGTGGGGCCACACCAGAGCACAGCAGTGGTCCCACAGCATCACCCCGTGACCATCCATTTGTCAGGGCAATGGTGCTCATTCTCACCCTGCTGTTGCTGACCTCCCCCTGACTCCTGGGCTACAGCTGCTGCCGGGAGGACAAGGCTGCAAACCCACCAGCCACATTGCTCCTGGACATCTCCTTCATCACTTTTATAGGCAGAAACCATCTTAGAAAGGATATCCATGAGGCTGTTCCAGCCGCTCACAAGACAGCCTTGCATAGAGAACTGAGAGCTCCAGTTGACACACCACATCTAAGACATGTGCAGTGAAGAACAATTCAGATAGGACCTTTCTTTTTTCCACCACAAATAACTGGTCCACTGAGCACCCTGAGTGGTCCAGCCCATTTCCATCGCTGACACCCTCATATCATGAAAAACAGGGGGTGTTTTTGGCTTTTGGTTTGTTTTCTTCTCACTAAAAATAGAAAGCTCTTTTCCTAATATCTACAAGTTCATAAAGAGGTACATCCTCTCCATTAAAACTGGACTATGAATGGCCTGGCAGAGATAAAGCTCTTTACTGGCTGAAGCCTTTATTGGTTTATCTGATGTTATTTTAAAGGACACATCCATTTGCAACTTGGAGGCTCAGTTAGCAGCGTGCCCTCCACTGTGATACCCGAGTATTATCAAAGCCTCATCGCTTCCTAGTGCTAGATGTAGGTCAAAGCTTTTATCAGAGAACTAAATAAAACATTCAGGCAGGGCGGGGAGGCTCACTACTGAAGCCAACATTGATCTTACAAGCATGGATGTCTCTTAAAATCACCACCACTGATGACAGTCCTCGTGCTGGAGGTTGGTGCAGCAGTGAGAGCACTGGAGATGCTGTAGAAGGTCACAGGAGAGCCCTGCTATAGCCTCCAGCCAATTTATCCCACCTAGCCAGTGGATTTAAGTAAGAGGATCCCTATAAAACATTACACACTTAATTCCAGCAATTTATAAAAGGAAAAAAAAAAAAGACACCATATGGAGACCCATTAAAGTTTCCCTGTCCAAATAATAACACTTATCAACTAAAGCTGGTAGCCTCTAGTACCCCAATCAAAGGTATAAGCCCCCTTTGGTGAAGGCTGAGAATGATGCCTATGGGGAAAGATGGGTCCCAGCACCAGCAAGCCCACAGGCCACCAAGAAATTCAGCTGATTAAAGTTCCTATTGCACCCAGTAGCCGAGGAAGAGAGCCTTCAGCTATCTTGTAACTCAGACCCAAGGGCCCTCCAGCACAACATGCAGCAACAGAGGGCTGCTGGCAGCCCTAAACATCTCGGAAAGGCTTATACATCCACTTCAGGCATTGATTTCCCTTCTCGATGAAATTAATCCTCAAAAGGAAAGGTATCATGGAGTTTTTTCCATTACCTATGTATGGAGGAGCTTTGCCTCCTCCTTGACTTTTTCCCCCAATATCAGCTGACTCTTCAAACCACCGTGTTGCACAGAGCTGATGTTGGTGGAGCTCTGGAAGCAAACTTGCAAGACACCCTTACAACAGAAATAAACATGCTGCTGTGACACCTGAGTCCACTCTAAGACACCTCCCCCTGCACCGAGGGAAGAGAACCTGGCTTAGAGACTCCTCCAATGAGTGTCACTTTCAAACCTCCCCATGTCCTTAAAATCTGGGAGATTAGATATTCATATCCAGCAATATGAATCTCCTCCCCAGCCTTGGCCAAGTCTTGTCACCCTTCCATGCCTCAAAACCAAAACTGGACTCAATGTCCTTTGCCGCTGTCTCCTCAGGCGATGTGCTGGTCAAACACTCAAGATCTGCTTCAACCCCACTTCTATGTGTCTAAAAGTGGCCAACACCTGACACAGGGACCTGTCTGAAATTCAGCTCATTGGAAAAGTACATCTGTGAGTGTGGGAGAGGACAAGGGTCTCCTGACAAATATTTATGTCTGTGGTGAGGGTTTCAGTGAGCACAGAAAAGTGCTTCCCCTGTGACCCTGCTTCCCTGCCACAGGAATCTGGGATTCAGGCATGAAAGCACCAGTCTCGCACATTTGTACTGAGGTTCTTAGGAAAATATTTATTGAAACTTTCAAAATACCCATGCCCTAAAAATACAACTTGTGCAAATGAGAAGATTTATTAATCAAGACAAAGAAATCTAAACCGAGCTGAAGCCTACACAGGGGCAAGAAGGGATAAAGCAGAAGAACATACTAGGTGCTGGTACATGACAACGTGCAAACACATCCAAAAAAGGTGCAAAAATGCTTCTGAGCCCCACACAGCACGTTTCATTGTGCCCTGGCTCTAAAACATCCAGTCATCACAGCCCTGCATCACTCAGCAACACCTACCTAATGATAGCTTGCAGGATGCTTTGGAGAGGTGTTTAAATAAATATTATGTGGCACCCGCTGAATGTGAAAATCCTCATAATCAAACAGTGACTAATGACTGTTATTCTGAGCTGAAACAGTGGCTTAACCATGAAGAGTCAGGTCTTCCCTGGTTTTAAGTGTATAGGGATTCCTGCACCCCGCCTCCAGCTCTTTGCTTATGCTCACTGATGGGTATCTCAGAATTATTTGGCCCCAAGCAGGCTACTGAGAAGCTGCCCTTTAAACTCCAGAAGATCAAGAGAGGACAGGAACATCAGTGGTTTCCTGGGGGCTTGCAGACCACTGTACAAACACAGCTCTGACAAAGCCTTCAGCAATTGCACGGCGGAGTCGTAGCGTGGCTGAGAAGCCGTGCACAGCCTCAAACCCATATGCACCTTCAATTAATAATCATGAGCTTGATAATTAAGTGATTATAACTGGCAATTAATTTTATAGTCCATTAGCAAACCACACACTCCCGCTACAGCGTGTGATGTTGGCAGCTGTTGAGGAGTGAGAAGATAACCGGTGGGTCAGTGTCCATCACCCCCACAGTCCTCACCCCTCATTTCAACCTCACCTTTCACAGCTCTACCTCTTCCACCTGGCTGCCTCCCGTGGCAGGATCTGCCAACTTCGCTATTTTAAATATTTTTTTGGAGCTGGGTCAAAGGCACGTAAAATAACAGCCTCATTTTGCTACCAAAAGGAAGTCGCTGCCCAGAGTGTTTTTACTGGAAAGAGATAGGCTGCTCTTAAATATTTATCCTGTACAGTTAAACTATTCACCTTTAGATCAGGAAACATGTTTCCACATTAAATCTTCATTTGAATATGACTTAAAAAAAAAACCTCATAGGGGAGATTTGATTCTCAGCATGCATTTGCTATTTCTAGGAGGCAAAATACTTCCGTGCGGCTTGCTCTGCTGACAGCTCTCTGCTGAAGCCAAGTAAACCTCCCCCTCTCTCCGAGCACAGCACGAGCTCCAGTGAAGGCGATCCCACACTGTTCTCCTAAAGCTACCTTAGAAACACATGGCTCAGCTCAGCAGGCTGTGAGCACTATCCCATAGGCCAAACAAGTTTTTACTTGGTGGACACTCAGCTGCACTCAGGGGGAGGTGTTTCCATGGTCCGTACTTCCCCGAGCTGGCAATCGGGTGGCGTGAGGAGCCCAGGCCACCAGAGGTCCTCTGGTTCAACCCCCTGATCAAGCAGAGTCATCTAGAGCCTTTCCCCGGGACAACATCCAGATGGCTTTGGAGTATCTCCAAGGAGGGAGTCCACCACCTCTCTGGTTTGCAGGCACCATAGTCTTCAACCACCTCAGGAAGGCAAAGCCAGATCAAGCAGAAAAGTGAAGCAGTGCCGCTGGAAGAAACGTCTGATCTTCACAGCAGAAAAGGTGTCAAGTCCAGCCCCAGACTCACAGTGTGGTCCTCAGTGCAAGCTCCTGTCCCTGCCACTTCACCCATTCATGGCGGATGTTTTAATGAGCATCGTCCATGAACTGAGACACACAGGCTTTAATAGGACCAAAAGCAGGAAGCCAGCAGGATGCTGCAAATCTCTTGACTTCAGAAACGACCTCATGGATGGGCTCTCAGAGCTTGGCAAGCTCAAGTGCTGCCCATCCACAGCCACAACACCCCAGCACAACCATCACGAGTTCCTCCCCTACAGCCCCCAGGTCCTGTGGGCCACCAAACATTCTGCGAGAAGTAGCTGTGGTGTAGAGATGAAGTAAGGGACAACGCACTGTACAGGAGTCTGCATCCCAAAAATATCTTCAAAGGTTATAGGAAAAGAGATGAAAAAACTTTTCAGTCCAATGCAACTTTCTGGTTGATAAATTGTGTTACTGGAGCACATGGGGGAGATGGGGGAAAATAAGGTCATCTATGACACAACTGAAATAAAAATGATGGTGAAATACAATCATTTTTCATATAAGTTCT
>JAVSBS010017642.1:0-12199 GCA_033124195.1 Coracias cyanogaster | reverse complement strand
CCCCCCCCCCCCCCCCCCCCCCCCACGCACACTTTCATTGCTCAATTTACACATCTATTTATCAAACTTATTTTGGCTCATGTGGGCATCTTTGTGATCAGCTGCAGCTGACATCTCAAGCCCTGATCCTGGGCAGAGTGAGCTTTATGCTTCCTGATGGCCATACCAAAAATTTCAAAGTGATGCCTGCAGACTATTGAAAAGCAACTAGAAGGTCCAAGACTGCTTCTCACCTAGCTTAAAACTCAGTTTCTCATTTACAAACACAAATGCTTCACAGGTGATGGGATAAAGGAGGGAATATATATTCCCTAAAAGTGCCAAGAGTGTTTTCTGTTCTTTTGTTTTACAAACACATCACAGTATCTAGAAAAGGTGGAGAAAGCTAACTTACTTGTTTGCTTACCTACTCTTTTTCTGTTCCCGTATTGTTCTTTGACTGCCTGTGCTACAAAACGTAAGACCTTCATTCCACAGTTTTCAAGTTTAGGACACAATGCATAGTATACATCTATGAAAAAAAAAAAAAAAGTCATATAGTAATATTCAGTTCTGCATAATTTTCAAAGATAAAATGCTAGAAAGAGTTGAAACTAAACACAAATGAAATAAACATTTCAACTCAAGCAAAAATCTTCTTTGCAGCAATGTTTTAGTTTTCCATTAACTCAATAAAATGTATATTTAAGATTATTGTATTGCTGATTAAGATATTAAAAATTTCTGTAAGAAGTAAATACAGTATTGAGCAATATATTTCATTTTTTTTTTTTCAATTTAACAATATTTTTAATTAAAGAAGAAGAAAACGTATTATAATACTGAAGTCTTGGAAATATTATAAAGATAAAATTATCTGCCCCTCATTAAATAATATCTGACCTTGAATATTATTTGCTGCCCCTGTCCTCTTTGAACATTGTAAAAGATTCAGATTTTTGAAAAAATGACCACAGCTGAGCCTGTAGCCAACACAGATGGGCACAACAGGATTTCTATAGATGAACACACACAAGCTTGTATACCCCTCACTTTTTTAAACAGAAAGTTAGACATCTTCAAAACTGCATGCACACCAAACTATAATTGCTAAGTTTAGCAACTGTTTTTCTTCTTATCCTTTAATAACAGAACAGAAATACTAGGGAAAAAAATGGCTTTGTCCTTTCCCCATAATTACAAAATAAACAGTAAAAATCTACTTTGAGAATTGTTTCAGAAACTAGCTTTACTAGTATGACATGACCAACTTAAAATAATGAAAACAGTTCATATCTAATAATATTGAAGGAAGTACTATGATTGTACATGCAATGATGGCAGGTGGGCAAAGCTCTTATTTTTTAATAACCATTTTGCTTTTTCATGGATGGAATTTATTTCTTGTTTTGATTTTCTTGCCAACTTAGAATTTTGGAGGTTTCAGCTGGATAATCTTGTTATATAAGGATCATCACCCAAACACTTCACATATCTTCAATGACTTTGTTTATGAGAATCTTGTGGCTGGAATAAGTATCTGACTGCATATTTGACTAAATGTGCAGATGGAGGCATCTAATTAACTCTAGTTTTTACCAGACATTTATACAGCCAACTTCTTCTCATAAAGATTTCAAATGGTAACATGGGCTTCACTTTGGCACAGAGTACATCATTGCTTGTAATTTTTTAAAGCACAGCTAATCTGTGAAATGCAACCCTCTCTGTTAAGAACGAAGATTGTCCCTGTGAGAGTGGCTCCATCCTGCATGTGGATGCCATGGCTGGGCAACCCAGCTGCCCTTAGACTGATCTGTCCACCTTGTCCCAGTCACACTATGTAACAGTAGGAAAATGTTCTCACTTGTAAGTAAAAATGATGTGCTGATGTGGAGCCAAATGTCTGGTGGAATCAGGGGAGCTGTCCCAGACTTTAAATGTAGAAGGTAGTACTGACACAGGAAGGGTGGTGACTGGACAATATTCTCCACAGCCCTTCGGCCACCACACCATGCTGGAGATCATCAGCCAAACCTCCCAGGGTTTGGCTGATACACCTGAAGGCTGTGCAGCCATTCAGCATGATTTGGACAGACTGGAGAGTTGGGCAAAAAGGACCCTAATGAGGTTCAACAAGAATAAGTGCAAGACTCCTGCACCTGGGAAGGAGTAATAAAATACACCAGTACAGTTTAGGAGGCGATCTGCTAGAGAGCAGCTCCGTGGAGAAAGACCTTGGAGTCCTGGTGGACAAGAAGTTATCCATGGGACAGCAACATGTCCTTGTGGCCAAGAAAACCAATGGTATCCTGGGGTGCATTAAGAAGAGCATGTCCAGCAGATCGAGGGAGATCCTCCTCCCTCTCTACTCTGCCCTAGTGAGACCTCACTTGGAATATTGTGTTTGGTTCTGGGCTCCCCAGTTCACGAGGGACAGAGATCTACTTGAGAGAGTCCAGCGGAGGGCTACGAGGATGATTAAGGGACTGGAACACCTGCCTTACGAGGAAAGGTTGAGAGACCTGGGGCGTTTTAGTCTGGAGAAGACTGAGAGGGGATATAATTAATGTGTATAAATATATGAGGGCTGGGTGTCAAGAAGAAAGGGACAACCGCTTTTCACTTGTGCCCTGTGACTGGACAAGGGGCAATGGATGCAAGCTAAAGCACAGGAAGTTCCATCTTAACATGAGGAAGAACTTCTTTACTGTGAGGGTTATAGAGCACTGGAACAGGCTCCCCGGAGAGGTTGGTGAGTCTCCTTCTCTGGAGACTTTCAAGACCCATCTGGATGCGTTCCTGTGTAACCTGCCCTAGATTCTATGCTCCTGCTCTGGGAGGGGGGTTGGACTTGATAATCTCCAGAGGTCCTTTCCAACCCCTAACATTCTATGATTCTATTATCATGGCTGCCAGCCTGCTGTGGTGCCCAGGTGTCCTGCTGCAGAGGCAAAAGCATGAGAATGCAAGGGGGTGCAGCTGTTCTCATTCTGGCACAGAGCCAGGAGATGCCTGGGTCAGAGCACTGGAGCATCACCGTGGGGTCCTCCACAACACCATGGGAAGTTACAGAAAATAAATTGTTTATTTCTGTGCTCCTTCTCCATAGCCTCAGGCCATAGCTTAGAACAAAGCTGTCAAAGTACCACTACAACTGTTTTCAGTCATGAGAAATTAGAATTATCCAAAACAATGTTCAATAGTAGACCTATTGGTTCTGACATCCCAGTATGCAGAAAGCTAGCTACATTCCAGCTATCTAAATTCTCCGAACACTTCCCCTGAATAAAGTTTCTTATCTTTCATCTTAGCTAGTTGCATAGTATGCTGACATGACACGTTTCACTGAGGAGGTGACAGACCTTTGTGAACAAAGGGATTCTGATTCATATTGTGCTCCTTTTGTGCAATTAGCAGAATAAATAAATACACTGTGTATTCTGTTCTCCCTCTTTCATGAAAGACCCTGTATAGGATCGTTATTCAGTGTTAAATGCATGGACTATTTTTTTGAGAGATGTCAAAAAACCTGAAAAATCCAGAATGTTTCTGACCCATTGAGAATAACAATGTTATTGTTGTGATAATGTTATGGGCACCTTTGTCCCTCAGTACACGTATGGCTGATATCCAAACTAGCCATCTTCCAGGTTCTAAACCATTAAAATTACTTGCCAAAGTAAATGATCATAACAAAAGTAAATAGCTGATCTTCTTCTCATCACCTCCTGTGTCACTTACACTACATTATAACAGCTTCATAAAGTGACCAAAATGCTGGCTTTAGTAACATCTATGCATACTCAAGGTTTTGTTTTGAAATAGAAGCAGCTCCAGAGTGAAATGGGCTCCAGTTTTAAAAGATTGGTAAGTACCTTACTGCAATTAAAATCAAATGAACCTAGAACTGTGTCACAAGATCGGGGTCCAGAGGAGGGACACAAAGATGATCAAAGGGCTGGAATACCTCTCCTATGAGGACAGGCTGAGAGAGATGGGGTTGTTCAGCCTGAAAAGAGAAGGCTCCAGGCAGACCTTATTGCGGCCCTCCAATATCTGGAGGGGGCCTACAAGAAACGTGGGGAGGGACTTTTTATAAGGGCTTGTAGTGACAGGATGAGGGGTAATTGGTTTAAACTGGAAGAGAGTAGATTTAGACTAGATGTAAGGAAGATATTTTTTACTATGAACATGGTGAGACAATGGAACAGGTTGTCCAGGGAAGTTGTGAATGCTTCATCACCGGATTTGTTCAAGACCAGGTTGGATGAGGTCTCATACAACCTGGTCTAGTTGGAGGTGTCCTTGCCCATGGCAGGGTGTTTGGAACTAGATAATCTTTAATGTCGCTTCCAACCCAAACCATTCTATGATTCTAAGATGTGTCACGTCTGGGGTGGTCAGATCCCATGACTGGGATCCCATGACATATATATTTGTCATGTTGAAAAGAAGACTAAATGAACCTGGGGCACAGCCACTATTGCTGTAATAAAAGGCAATTGTGCAACTAAACCCATTCTTTCTTTTCCCTTTCCTCCCCTTAAACTAAATTGCTGAAGTAATAGTATATTTCTTAAAATGCTTGATCTTGTTTTGTCAGCTTCACCTAGGAAGAAAATGTCTTATCTACTTTGTCAGAGCTATTGCTAAAGAATATCTGAAGAAATATATGAAGTCATCATATGATAAAAAAGTGGTCTGGATTTCAGTTTCCCTAGTGCTACAAAGCTGTGCCAGGTATGCAATACATGTATGATAACTCACAGGAGAAAGACCTATGTGATTTCCTCTCCTTGGGAAGAATGATGCAGCCCTTTGAAATTAACAGCTGTGTAAAACTAGGAAGGCCTTAAACATCAGTGAAATGCAGGACTTCCTTGTTGTTCTTGACCTTTCAGCTACATTCATGCTGTGAAACTTAAATAAAAGACTTCCTTAAAAACTACCACCTGCAGGCTCTGCTTTGTTTGACAAACGGATGTCACAAGCAGCAGAAAAAGCAAAAGTGACTTAATGAAATAATGGAATGCATATGGTACCTTAGGAAAAAAAAGTTGCCCTGGGAGAAATACAAATCAATTGATCAGCCCAGAAATCAGGATATTCTTCAGAAAGCAATTGTAGCTCCTTTGCTAACAGCAGTGAACCATGGAACAGAAGGACCATTTAACTACCACTTGCGAAGATATTAGGGCAAAAATTGTGTCAATAGATAGATTCCTTCTCTGGGTTTCCATACAGCCCTCTGTGTTCATCAATTATCAGCAAACTGAGACATGTATCACGCCAGCCTAAAAAAGTTTATAACAGTTCCATCAAACCTCTTCCCTGGTGGTAGATCACAGGCAAACCCCTGTGACAGAACATGTTGCCCTGGAGAAACATTAAGAAAGGATCTAGCACTCATATTATCACAATTGTAATTATATGTTCCTGATCTATATATTGCCAAGACAGTTACTTTAACTCAACTGATGTTATTTACAGATCTGCCAAACTTCTGCATTTGTGCTCTTGCAAAGTAAAGCAAATGAGTATGAAAAGAAGCAAATAATAATAATTTTCAAGTCACAGGCCCTTCAACGGTGAACTTCTATAGCGTCTTATCTCAGCAAACACCTTAGCTCATGTGTGTTGCTACAGATGGAGCCTGGGTGTGCAGTGTAGAAAATGCAGGAACCAGGAAATGTTAACTTGCCCATGTAAAGTTGAAAATAATGTTCATTGCAAAGCTTAAAATCAGCAACCATTAAAAAGCTCTTCCAACTGAGTTTGCAGAAGGTGCTGCAGATGTGAGCAACCCACCTTGACTATTCAAATTTGTTGAGTAGCTTGTTTCTGAAAAGAGACCAGTTACTTCCCATTTATGCACTTTTATGTATACTAGGGTTTAACTGAGTTGTTTTTTTTTTTAATTTCAGATTATGTTACTTTGATTTCTTTGATAGAATACTTTTCTAATGTTCTAAGTCCCAGTATGAACTAATTCATAGCTAGTTTATGAATCTGTTAATTCAGCAATCTCTTTTGGATTAAACATGTTTTTCCTGCTGTTTTGTTTCTCTTCCTTTCCTCTTCACCTCCAGTTGTCCTCCCTGAACTCGGCCCTAAAACAGTAATAATAACTGAATCTCAGCCTTTGTTTCCCTGGGAAAAACAAGATAAACTATTTAAAACTGCTCTTATTAACAGCTATTCAATTTGCTTCTTCATTGATGTAGGCCTTAGCTGCTTCTGTTGTAGTATTGAATTATTTTTCAATGTGTTTTAGGAGGACAGCATACATTTTCACCCTTTCCTTGCATAACTCATATTATGTTCACTTAATGAAGTAACAAGTGTCTTTTGGCACGTATTATACTTTGCAACTTTCAGGGCCCTTTTTATAGCCCATGTTTGACCTGCATTTGACTAACACATCAAAAGTTTTCATTCTTGTTTGTAGCCGCTTAGCTCCCATCTTGCCACAGACATTCTTGTTCATCCTAAAGTATAAGGCTTGTAGACTGTTCTCCTGAATGTTTTTTTTTTTTCTTTTACACCAGTGTTAATAGCCATCCAATTCTTCCTGCATGTAGAATCTTTGATTATCATGTACTGGTATCTTCTGCATTTGCATCAACATTGTTCATTAGTGCTTTTGTGGTTTTAATAGGTTACTGACAGCATTATTTTACTGACAGTTCATTTTTCTACTCTTCCTGGATTAAGCCATTGTCAGTCTCCACTTCAAATAATATTTTATATTAAGGAATTCTACTACAAGAAGAAAACTCAGGGAAAGGTATGATCCACCTTCAATGATGATTAGTTTGCTCTCCTAAGGCATAAGAGACTAGAATTTATACTAATATTCAGATGTGAGCAAAGAACTGGGATCCGTGTCTGTCTTTTTGCAAGCTATTGGAAAGTTTACTTTTACAAGTAAATTTAAACTTACATGTATACATGTAGTTTTTTTGCATAGTAAAGCTCGTCCACTTTCTCAATAACTTTGTAATTCCTCCCAAAATTCGTAGTTCCATAGAAATATATTAAAAAGTTCTCAACTAGAGTTTGCGTAGTGAAAGCAAAGACCTGTGCCTCATGATAATATGTGTCTGTTGAAAAAAGCATATGCAAACTGTCCACTGAGAATGCAAAGTAAAATCTAGGAAACTCTAGACCCTAAGAGGATTAATCCTAAACAATGACTTGCAAGCTGAGCAATCCACTTATTAACAGGGCCAGAAATTTGCATTCTAACTAAAATGCATATATTTTCAGTCATCTAGACATTACCTAAGGCATACCAGATCAACATTACAGCTTGTTTCTTTTAATTTGAGCTCATCAGACAAGGGGTCCAATAAAGTATTTTTTAAAATGACCTCTTAATATGGTTCTATGATATGCTCTCCTTTAAACTCATTAGTTGGAGCAGTAGCAGTACTGCCTTCTGCTACAAGAATGGAAATCTCCTGATAAAGGCCAGTATGATGGAGGGAGGCAGATTATCATTTAAATTGTTGCCACTGTTTCATTTTTGTGCTTAAAGCAGGAAGCTGCATCAGACTAATAGTTGTGCTGAGCAAGTATGTGCCAGCAAGTTGATCAGACTGATTTGTTCCATTCTGTGGAAAGTCTAAGATACCACTAACTGTAAAAAGACATTTTAGCATCAATCAGTACATTTGTGAAGGGCAATCCATATACCTACATCTTTTCAGGCAGGTTTGGTGGGGTATTTTTGTTGGGTGATTTGTGGATGTTTTCCAAATTTATTATAATCAGGAGACAAAGTTGTGCAAAGCCAATCATTGAAAAATTTGCTCACAAAACACATATCTTAAGAAAAATCTTAAGGGTTTTTTTCAATATTTTAAATAATTTAATTTGTGGCTTTCTGACCCTTAAAGTAGCTGACTTACTGCTAGTTTGGAACTGGAGCATGGAACATCATCAAGCCTTCCTTTGCAATCTGTCATTCCTTAACCACTGGGAGGACTCCACATGCCATCAAAGGAGAGGTAACATTTAATTTAATATTTAGCTATTTGAATCTCTAGGGTTACATTTTATCATAAGCTCGTATGTTTGAGTTGGTTCTCTTCATTTGTCCAGCCTAGTTTTCCCTCTCTCTAATTCTTGGCTGTGTCACACTCTAAAATATCTACTTATTTTGCAATACTTGCTGCAGAGGTTGTGCAGAGTTCAGCATTGTGGGAGAAATAATTATGTTCAGTATATATTTGCATTAATGAGATTGAGCTTTTTTGTCATACTCTTGTGTCTAGAGAAAGAAATAAAATAAGGAAATTATCTGAACACTTATAGATAATTTGCTATCAGAGGACATACTGGGCTTTCTCTGTAAAGAATTTGCAAAAACAAATGCTGAGTAGAAAACGCGAATTTCATGCTTCCCTCATATTGTCCCAGGGAACTGAGACTTGCTATTCTATACATTTTTATAAAATAGATGCATAAGAGATGTTTGGGAGGTTTGAGATACCATTTGAGGTGCTTTGGAAATGTATGGTTCAGTAATCTGAAACACTCATGAATAATGCCTGGCTGTCTCACTGAGTTAACAGTTCCAGCAATCAAGTATTTGCCCGTTGGTGATATAATGTGTCCCTTCCCCAAACATGCCATATGTCCCAACCCAGGCAAAACAAGGCAGACCTCTCAGCTCTGGAATATTTCCAATTCAAAATATGGATATTTAGCTATTCTGTCTCTGCAGAATAAAAGAAGATGGTAAGAGAAAGAGATTGAATTAAGAGGTAAATTTCATATAATTTTATATGATTAGTTGCACTTCTATGATTAATTCTGCATTTCAAATAAAAAGAAGGCATTATGTGGAAACTCCTAAAGGTACAGTGGGTTTGCTCTTCTCTTGAAGCAAAGTGTGCAGCACTGCTAGCAAAATGACCAGAAATAGTTCTCTGCATATATTTCTGTGCCTTGGCCACAGAAAACAATTATGAGATCCATCGGCCAAGCCCAGAGCACAAGATGCAGTTCTGTAGTATGACAGATATGCAGTACATTGTGGTGATTTCCTACTTCATGGGGAAAAAAAAAAAAAAAAAAGAGAAAAAACTGGAACACTCATTGCAATGTTCTAATTTATGCACATTCCCAAGGCTTAGTGGTCTCACCTCTATAGAATACAAGGAATTAAAAAATAATTTAAATTCAGCTTTGTTCTCCCATTCTAAGATTAGTAGTCAGAGAGAATCAGACAAAGCCATAGGTACTTACCATAGCCTCTTCTCTTGATTATTAAGAAACACCCGGTCTTAAAGGATCAGTCTGTGAGATAAAAAGTTTGAATCTTCAATGTATTGTCATGCTGCTGTAAATAAATACCAGCTTTCCAAGGATTTAGTTCCAGACATTTGTGAATGTCAATCTGTGTCTTGCCTGGTGGATGGAAATCAGCAGTAGCTTATCACTGTCTTCTGAATGATATCTCACAAATGTGAAACCAGTTCCACTCAGTAACCAGCACCACATTTGATCAGTTAGCATTGTATATATTTCTGTATCTTGTCATATAGAATGTATTTCGTCTGAACACAGCCATTGTGATCTGACTTTAGGTCACCATTGCAGACCATTTGTAAACAATTTTCTCTGTGTTTGATAGCTGAGGAAGTTTTAAAGAGATACTGATTTCCTAATATCAAAGCTAAATACAGTTTATTTTTCTTTACATATATATTAAAACTCATTGTTTTGAAATTTATGTAGTTCTTTATTAGAGGCTTTTATAATTTCTTGTAAAAATCTATCTTAATAGGTTGCTTCCCAGACTTAATAACTGTGCAAAGACCCCTTACAAAAATCACTTATTCCACACCATTTTTCTGTAAGGAATATGTCAATGTCAAATAATGTCAAATCTTTATGGCTTCTACCTTGCCTACAATTTATTTAGGTTTTTTTTACTAGAAAGGCAGACCTTTCACATTTTCCTGCATTTTTACAATCTTGTCAAATTAACACAGGTCATAGAAACTCTGTACAGTGTTCTCATTCAAATGCCTCTTACTGCATACATAACTCCACAATAAAACCTTTCAGTGCCGATTAGCGGGATATTTTTATCATAGGCTTCACATATAGGATGATTCTCTACACATCATGGTATTCAAACCTCTTGGGGTGTTTTCTAAGTCATCCCATGGTCTGTCTTGAACAATTATTAAGGATCTGCTGTAGTTGTGTGAAAATGCAAAGAGAAAGGTCATTATTCCTACTGAAACTGAAGGTGAAAAACATAGAGAAATCCACTGGCCTTTATGTTCAATGCTCTTAAACCTTATAAAACACCTTGAGGACAGCAGGTACCATACCATCTTGGTAGCAGTTATACTATCTAGAGAAAGATGATAAAGAAAAAAGTTTTCGAGTCAGTTGTGACTTTTTCTGCTGTTCTACCTTAAATAAAGCAAACTTCCATATATTATCTTGGCCAGTACTGTGCCTACTTTTTAATCTATGAAAGCCTCACCTATAACTCCCAGATGCTAAGCAACTTCATTGGCATTGCTTTCCTTGAACACTGCAGACAATGCCTTTTTCTGGAATCAATGATGTGCCCTGTCAGAGTCTTTGGAGACAGTGCAATCCAAAACTAGGTTTGGGAAAAGGAAGATGGAAAGGTCCTCTTTTCAGGAGTAAAGAATTGGAATTGAATAAAACATTCTAAGTTGTATTCTTTATTCTTCTCTGCCTTTCTCCAGCCAGTTCAATAGGGTGTACAGCATCAGTGGAGGAGGACAAAGTAAGGCACATTCCTAGTACTGTAAAAGAACTGCACTAGCATGAGGATTCAACCAAAACCTCCAAACTAGTGTAGAAATTTGAAATGCAAGGCCTCTTCAGGGGCATTTGTAGGTCCTTTTGGATATATTTAAGAAGGGACTTCTACTGTATTGAGGCAATACAGCGGTGTTGCTGTGTTTTCCTAAGCATATCAGAATTTGTATATCAATCCTCAAAAAATGAGCACTGGATACTGATGACAGACAGGAAATTTTTGCATTTGATTTCCATAAAAGATGAAGAAGTGGATAAAGAGAGGCAAAGTGATGTGTCAGAGCAATGGTGTCTGCTTGAGGAACACGTGATGCTGCATGAGAGCATTCATGGAGGCAGAGGCAAGGAAATGTACAATAAACTGTGGCACTAGCAGGAAGTACCTAGATTCACTTTTTATGCCTATCTTGGTTATGATAGGCATAAATTTTTTGTTCTTTTTTCTTCTTAGCATCAGTGAGACTTCTTATGATAACAACATTTTCTGTTAACATATATATATATCCATGAGTATCAATGTTTGCAAGATCAATGTCTAAATATGAATACAAAGGATGCAGTTCAATATTCTAGCTATGGACATCTAGTGCCTTTTAGAAACCCTGGGATACCATGCCTAGATTGAAGCATTGCTCCATAAGAGCCTAGTTTTCCTAGGGTCATATTTGGCACCTATGTGCAGACACCTTGAGTATCCAGAGATATTTTAGATGGCACTTCATACATCTGTTCACACCTGTGTGTCACACCTAGGTTAACTAGCTCTAGATACCTCTGCTTTAAAACAGAAATGGCAATGATTTGTATGCAAGGCAAAGTACAGAACTGAGGTTTTGGGCCAAAGGAGAAACTCACTTTTATCATACAGTCACAGTGTTCAGATCCAGTGTTTATTTGTCTCATAGAAATTTGAGCACATTTTTGACAAGAGTCTGATTTATCTCCATTAACTATTAACTGTCTTCTTTCACCATTTATGAATTCCAAGTTCAGTGCAGCCATCCATGGAATATCCAAAACATGTTTTTGTTTGTTTTAATTAAACAAAGAAACCAACCCAAATAAGAAGTTGTTTTAGAAATAAACCTATCACAGAAATATATTCTTATCTTTGTTCATATTTTTTAAGCTTCCTTAAAGGTATCACCTTTCAATTTTCTGCCCAATTCTACTGTATTATCACAGTTGCTCACACTCTGGCAGGAGCTAGATTAGCATGGCTTCACATTCTTTCATCCCTTCAGATTACCCTTAAACATCAGCTGTTGAAGCCTTTGTGCCTTGGTTCATACAAGATTATGCCTAATGATGTTTTACTGCCTCAGGCCTAAAAGCTCCCCATGCACATAAATAATGCATTTCTTCTCATTTCATAATTTAGGTGCTGTAGTTGATTACC
>JAVSBS010017641.1:8086-19355 GCA_033124195.1 Coracias cyanogaster | reverse complement strand
GGGGGGGGGGGGGGGGGGGGGGGGGGGGGGGGGGGCCTGGGCTGCTCCTGCAGCCTGCCACAAAGAGCAGGCTTGGCTGGCCGCCCCTGCCCCTTGGGCGGGTGGGAAAGGGGGGGTGCACAGATGGGAGCGTGTGGTGGTGAGGAGCTGGCATGTATTCCTCTGGCTGGCCAGTGAGCTTGCTAGCTGTTGGTGCAGAGGGAAGGCATTGGGAAACAGTTGTGTCAAGTCTGGATTGGAATAGAGTTGCTGAGTAACAGCTTTCCTATGGAGGGGGGACAAGTAGTCTTTACTGGCCTGTATTTTGCATGTGGCTGTAGGATGCTCTGTACTGCTGAAGAGGCTAGACAGGTGGGAGTTTCTTACCTGGAGACCCATGGATTGAAACAGTATCCTAGTCAGGTTCTCCAGTGCGTTCACTGTTTTGTCTCCTTTAGATGTGGCCATCTATTCTATGCTCTTCCCATTTCTCATTGGGTTCTGGAAAACTTACACTTGCAGAAGGAATATTGTGGAAATGGGTGGTGTTGGGAGGGAGGGAGAAAACAATGTGCAGTGGTAACTTATGATATGATTTCCAAGTGTCTGTTATGAAGAGAGTAAGCAGTTGTAAACACTTCTATGTTTGTAAGTATGTAGCAAGAAGTAGACAAATTGTGTTATCCCTGTGAGAAGTGGGCTATGCTGTAGCGCACAGATGGGGTTTGAATGAAACACGTTGCCTCTTCCTCTCCAGAGCCTGAAGAAGAGCCAGAAGAAGAGCTTCTGTCAGAGGCTGAGACACCCAAAATCAAGAAGAAGAAAAAGCCCAAGAAACTAAAGGAACCCAAAGTGCCCAAGTTCAGCAAACGTCAGAAGAAGGAGGTAAGGAAAAGGACATCTAAGGTCATACTCTAAAATAGGGATATATGGGGGTGTGAGGATGCTTACTATTGTTGTTGGCCTATGGCGGCGATCCAAGAGGGTTCATACAAGCTTGGGAAGCGTGTAGTGTTTAGTGCTTAATCCAGGGTATTTTCTCACAGCTGTCTGATCCTTCTTTCTCCCTCCCTCCCCAGCTAGGGGACAGCTCTGGTGAGGGGAATGAATTTGTGGAGGAAGAAGAGGAGGTTCTGCGCTCTGACAGTGAGGGCAGTGACTACACTCCTGGGAAGAAGAAAAAGAAGAAATTAGGGCCCAAGAAGGAAAAGAAAAACAAAGCCAAGCGCAAGGAGGAGGAGGAAGAAGAGGAAGAAGATGATGACTCAAAGGTGAGAAGCTGCCCTGCTGACTTCTTGCTCCTCGTTCCCATGTGTCTGATTTTTGGGGATCACTGTGCTTTGAATTTTTGATAGTACATGGAGCTAGGCCTCTTGGGTCTCCAGTTTCTCCATTAGACCTCCTTGACTTGACCATTTTCCCACCTTGCATTCCTTCCCCCCTCTGCCTAGAATGTCTATTTAATACACAGACTTTTACCACCTCCACTGATGTTCTATTGAGGCTCTGGCCTATGGCAGTGATAAGTGAACAGAGGTGGGGGGAAACCCTGGTCCTGTCCCACTGGGTCATCTGTAGATGTGTGGAAGTTCTGCTCTTTCCTAGAGCAGAACTAGGGCTTTTTCTGAGTTACTGTGATTCTTTTTGCACAGGAGCCAAAGTCATCTGCTCAGCTTCTGGAAGATTGGGGCATGGAGGATATTGATCATATCTTCACAGAGGAGGATTACCGCACTCTCACCAACTACAAAGCTTTCAGCCAGTTTGTCAGGTGAACTGCAAGCCTGCACTTGGGAGGACTCTGGAGCAAAACAAGAGATGGGACAAGGTCTAGGTTCCTTGGTTTTGGAACCTCAAGGCACATTAGAGACACTAGCAAAAACTAAAGCAACAGTAAAATAACTGATGGACATCTCTTCTGTTTTCAGTGATTGAGATGATGCAAGTCCTCATTCCCAGTCCCCTTTCTTCCCTAGTATGCTCAATGCCGTTTCAATTCCCAAGCCCCTGAGCATTTGCATCCTCCACACAGACTGAAGGATGGGAGTGGAAAGATTGATTGGCTGTTGGGATCAGAGATTAGAAAGGAATGTAGTTTGAGGTAGAGGTGCTGATGGGGGTGGCAGTGAGGAGGAATAATGATCTAGATTTCAGGGTGGTTCTGTAACTCTTCCTTCCCTAACTGTACGCAGGCCACTTATTGCAGCCAAGAACCCTAAAATAGCAGTGTCGAAGATGATGATGGTACTGGGAGCCAAATGGAGGGAGTTTAGCACAAACAACCCCTTCAAGGGAAGTTCAGGTGCATCTGTGGCAGCTGCTGCAGCTGCAGCTGTTGCAGTAGTGGAGAGTATGGTGGCAAATGTGGATGCTGTCCTGCCGCAGCCCCCCGTAGATGTGCCACTCAGGAAAGCCAAGACAAAGGAGGGCAAAGGTGAGATGAAGAATCTAGCAGGATGGTAAAGGGTGAGTGGTGTCAAAGCAGCAGTCCTTCTGACTCGCAGTCTTCTCTGTTATCAGGACCCAATGCTCGGCGGAAGCCAAAGGCCAGTCCTCGTATTCCTGATATGAAGAAACCTAAAACGAAGAAGGTGGCACCTTTGAAAATCAAACTGGGAGGATTTGGTTCCAAGCGTAAAAGATCATCAGTAAGTGACGGTCCTTCCTTGACCTGAGGAGGAGGTGGTGATGATGTGCTGGAAATGCTGGGATGCATGTCTGATTGCTGCCCCCAGCATGTGTGCCTGCATAGCGTAGCTTTTTTCTTACTTACCTCAGAGTGAAGATGATGATCTGGATGTGGAGTCAGACTTTGATGATGCCAGCATCAACAGCTACTCTGTTTCAGATGGATCTACAAGCCGTAGTAGTCGCAGTCGCAAAAAACTCAAAGCTGGGAAAAAGAAAAAGAAAGGTATCAATGCTTGCTGTCAGTTGGAGACAGAAGTGTAGCTAAGAGTGTAGAAAGATCAGAAGAATGTCTGGGCAGAATTTGGATATTTTAACAGCATATGTGAGGGAGGAGAATTGTTCATGAAGTAAGAACCCGATACTACTTTTAATAAGGAAAATGTTTTCAGTTTTCTTACCTTGGCAGGGAAACAGTGATGAGTTTTCCTGGCCTCAACTACACCTTTAATTTCATGGGTGGAAGCAGACACACAGGGGCTTTTTTCACTCCTGTGCCAGTTCTTGCTCCCTGCCCTGTTTACTTCAATAGACAGAGCAGGAGTTTTGGATTCTGGATCTCTACATAGGCTGTTGGGACAGTACCCTCCCTTGCTATAGGAAGCCTATATCTGTGGCTTTTACTGCTGTAACTCCTCACCACCCTATGCAGGTGAGGATGACTCCACAGTGGCTGTGGATGGCTATGAGACTGATCACCAGGACTACTGTGAGGTGTGCCAGCAGGGAGGAGAAATTATACTGTGTGATACCTGCCCTCGTGCCTACCACATGGTTTGCCTGGACCCAGACATGGAGAAAGCCCCAGAGGGCAAATGGAGCTGCCCACACTGTGTGAGTACTGCATTCCCCCAGGCTGTGCGAGAAATCATGGAGGGGGATGTCAAGTGACTTGGGGCTGCTCTTCTGTAGTAATGAAATGTTTGACTTTGGTTTTCTGGTTTCCCTGTCCTATAGGAAAAAGAGGGCATTCAGTGGGAAGCAAAGGAGGATAACTCTGAAGGTGAGGAAATCCTGGAGGATGTTGTGGGGGATGCTGAGGAAGAGGATGACCACCATATGGAGTTCTGTAGAGTCTGCAAGGATGGAGGAGAGCTGCTGTGCTGTGATGCTTGTCCTTCATCCTATCACATCCACTGTCTGAATCCCCCGTTGCCGGAGATTCCTAATGGAGAGTGGCTATGTCCTCGGTGCACTGTGAGTTTCTGCTAGTACCATTCTCCTATTGCTACAAGAGATGATAGATCTAATCCCTTTTTATCATTGTGTTTTCCTGGAAATGCTTAGTTCTCTGAAGACTATCTCCTCTGACACTTTTGTCATAAAACATCAAGGCCTGGCTTTTTTGTGGCAGGATTGCACCTTGTCAATTGGCTGCTTTCTCCAGACAGCAGGGAGGGATGGGGTTACAGCCATTGAGTCTCGTGAGGTTTGCTTATGTGCAGAGTAGTTGGGCAGTTTTGGGTACATGATGCCAAGACTCCATTTTCTTGGATCCTGTATGTAGAAGTAGGAGAATGAGTGCAAGCAAATTCAATGCTTAAAAAACCAATTCTGAACTGATGCTGAGCCAAACAGGCTTCTTGCACTGCAAGCTCTGTAATGTCAAGCCCTTTCTTAGTAGATAGTTGAGAGAAATGTCACACTGTTCCAGGAAGTTCTTGAAATGAAGTGTTATAAATGATGTTAGGTGCTTTCATTAGATGATAAGGACTCTTAAAGTGATGAACAAAAAAGCTGTTTCAGGACATATCCCTGTGCTTGGCTAATAGTTCTACAGCAAAAATATTGTCTGCACAAACTTTCAGTAGAGTTGTGGTTGGATAGACTACTGGGCTTGTCAAGCATAGCAATTTCTGTTGTTCGTGTAGAATTTCTGAATTTGTGGCCCCTATCTCAACTAAATTGAGATACTGAATTCAGTTTGGAGTTTATCAGTCTTAAAAGAAAAAAAGACAAATTGGAGAAAGCTCAAAGTGCTGGAAATAAGATTAAAGCTTCCAAATCCAAAAAGCAAATTCCATCTGCATAGTACAGTTATAACTAAGGAAGAGACCAGGGACTATTTCTACTCCTCAGTGCTCTTGTGTTAGCTTCTTACAGAGTGTACATACTCTCCGTTTAACTTTTCAGTGCCCAGCTTTGAAAGGAAAGGTGCAGAAGATCTTAATCTGGAAATGGGGTCAGCCCCCAGTTGGTCCCCCACCACCACGTCCACCTGATGCAGACCCTAATGCTCCTCCCCCTAAGCCTCTGGAGGGTCGGCCGGAAAGGCAGTTCTTTGTCAAATGGCAGGGCATGTCCTACTGGCACTGCTCTTGGGTGTCAGAGTTGCAGGTGAGTGGAGGACTCTGTGTCATAAGGGTAGATAGTTGGGGGAAGATATTTTGGATAGTTGAGGGGAAAACAACGCTTCCTAACTGCTTCTGTCCTGACTCCAGCTGGAGCTGCACTGCCAGGTCATGTTTCGTAACTACCAACGCAAAAATGATATGGATGAGCCACCCTCGGGGGACTTTGGAGGGGAAGAGGAGAAAAGCCGAAAGAGAAAAAACAAGGACCCCAAATATGCTGAGATGGAGGAACGCTTCTATCGATATGGGATCAAGCCTGAGTGGATGATGATCCACAGGATCCTTAATCATAGGTAGGGGAGGTAGCAAAGAGGACTTTCAGCAGATCTTAAGCAGGGCTGAAGGAGAGTGGATGAGCTAAACTGCAATATGACTGGGGGGGAAAACAGTGGGAGTTCTTCTCTTGGTATGACAAACATTGCACTTCTGTTTATATTGCTTCATTAAGGGATCCTTTTCTTCTCTCCTACTTGAGTGGATTGGGTGAATACTGTAATTTCATTGTGCTTAGGACTTACTGGTTTCCTCTGCAGTGTGGATAAGAAGGGGAACGTCCACTATTTGATTAAGTGGAGAGACCTACCCTATGACCAGGCATCCTGGGAAAGTGAAGATGTGGATATCCAAGATTATGACCTCTACAAGCAAGCCTACTGGAATCACAGGTAAGAGAAGTATTACAGGTTGTGGTCCTTTCCCTTCCCTCAAGAGGAAAATATGGGAGTATGTTAGCCCCCAGCACTGGCTGGATTAATATATGGAGATAGCTGAGAAGCATTTACTTGTTGCTGACTCCTTATTCCTTTTGGGTGAGGATCTTGTGCCTCTCCACCAGTTCATGAAGTTTCCAGCACTGTTTTGCTGAGCCTATTTGAGTTGGGTGATTGCCTTCCTATTCTTTGCAATAGTTTTCCCTTGGTCTGCTACACAAAACACTAAACTTGCATGTTCTTGGGACTGTGTCTGCATAGGGAGCTGATGAGAGGTGAAGAGGGCAGGCCTGGTAAGAAGTTAAAGAAAGTGAAGATGCGGAAACTGGAAAGACCCCCTGAGACTCCCACAGTAGATGTAAGTTACTGTTTATTGCTTAGGAGCTATCTGATACAGCTGCTTGTTTTGGGGAGGGAGGCAGGTAAATAAGAAACAGGAGAGTGAGGAGTATATGGTTTAATGTTCCTTCCTGGCCCAAAGAACAAATGTGTTATAGAGCCTTCAGACCGAGGCCCACCTTCTCTGTTGGGTGAGATGCTGTCTGGCTCTTGGTGAAAGGGTTTTACAAAAGGAATAAAAAAGGCTTTCTGGTAGATACAATTAGACATTAGGGAATTTTGTCTGGTGCTAGCCTGGCTGTCATCTGTGAAGTCTCGTCTGCAGTAAGAAGTATATGGCTGACTGGGAAGAGAGTCTTGGTAACTGTCTAGCTAAGGTAAAGGATCTTAAGTCTTTGTCTTTCCACTGTAGCCAACAGTGAAATATGACCGGCAACCGGAGTACCTTGATGTAACAGGGGGAACCTTGCATCCTTACCAACTGGAAGGACTGAACTGGCTGCGCTTCTCTTGGGCCCAGGGCACAGATACAATCTTGGCTGATGAAATGGGTCTGGGAAAGACTGTCCAGACAGCTGTGTTCCTATATTCCTTATACAAAGAGGTAAGAGCTGGGAGATCACTACCTGGGGAGGTTCTGCCTGTGCTAATGGTTGCATTCATCTAATGCTCATCCTGACTCTTCATAGGGCCACTCAAAGGGTCCCTTCTTGGTGAGTGCCCCCCTATCCACAATCATCAACTGGGAACGAGAATTTGAGATGTGGGCCCCAGATATGTATGTCGTGACCTACGTTGGAGACAAAGACAGCCGGGCCATCATCCGTGAGAATGAATTCACTTTTGAGGATAATGCCATACGTGGAGGCAAAAAAGCATCCAGAATGAAGGTACAGAACTCTGCTGTAATGCAAGCCTGAACTGAAAGAAGAGGTGCACTAATTTTGCTTTCAGCAGCTGAGACACAGTCTGTCTCTGGGAACTCATTATAATTGTAGTTTCCAAGGGGAAATACCTGCAAATTGATGACTAGTGGATGTTTAGACTCCTGCTGTAGACTGTTCAAGTGCTTCCACTAGTCTGAACTAATTCAGTGCTGGGAAAGAGTTGAATAAGGTGATACTGACCATAGGCAAGTCCCTCTATCTCTTCTACTTTGTCTGAGACGTGTTCTGTACACAGATAAAAAGGAAGAGCCTGATCTGGGTGGCTGGTTTTTGTAGAACTTCAGTCTTTGTAGTAAAAGCAAGGTGGGAGCTAAAGCTTTTCAAGTGGCAGAGATAGATAGGGCTCCTTTGCTTTCCTTGAAACTGAACTGCATTAAGTACTAAGAGTAATTTAAAGTTCCATGATAAACTACTTATCCTTTTAAGTAATTTTTTTTGATGAGCCACCCTTCTCCAAATTTCATTTCCCTAACATGCCTCCATTTGCTGCTTATTTCTTAAACTTCTCTGCTACAGTATTTGGCAACCGTGCAGAAGTAGCAGGTACTGAGGGAGTTGGGAGACTTACATGTTTTAAGAGTAATGGGGGATTAAAAGGCTAGAATCGTTTGGGAAACATTTTGAATCTTCTGGCAGGAAACTCTGGCTGTGAAAAGTTTTTGATGTGCTTTTTGGCCAGGACACATTGGAACAACTTGAAGGAGAAACGCTGCATCTACTTTGTCCTGGGGCCTTCCCCTGTCCCATTACCATGTTCATCCTTTTCCTTTGCAGAAGGAGGCTGCTGTGAAATTCCATGTGCTTCTTACCTCCTATGAACTGATCACAATTGATATGGCCATACTAGGCTCTATTGACTGGGCCTGCCTCATTGTGGATGAAGCTCACAGACTGAAGAACAACCAGTCTAAGGTACAGAGAAGCACAGGTGGTTTATAGGCATGGCATATGTTGCAGGGGGAATGAGCAGAAAACGTTCAGAAGATTAGATGGCTGCTCCTAAGCACCTAAGTTTCTCTGCCAACTCTTAGTCATTTCAATAGTAAATGGGATGCGTTACTTAAAAAAAATCAACAGCCTTCATGTGGAGATCGGTTATCGTTGGCAGCAACTTCACTTTTTATACATATCACTGGTTAAACAGCTTTCCCTTTGGGTGAAAAGGCAATTGGTGTACACTGGAAAACAGAAAAACCTGGATGTCATTGTTTTGCTCTCATACAAACTGGCTTCTCTGAAAGCAGGTCGTATGTCTGCACTACCTCTATTCTGGAAAGTTTTACCATTCTGAGCATAAAACAAGCTGCATAAGCACAACTACCCTGCTTCCAGAGTGGGCTTGCTCTCTGCATTCATCTTGCTTTATAGCAGAACTAATTAGATGTTACAGAAACGGGGAGGGGTGGGCAGAGGTGTTTAAAAAATAAAAAATGCCTGGGTAGATGCCGAAAGCCATATAGCTGATTTTATATGAGGCTGTACCTTTAGCTAAGCTTGTTTCAGGGCAGTAGACTTGACTGTGCTTTCTTAATCCAGCCCCTCCTTAAGTCCTTGTGCCTTAATTCCAGTATTGATCTGTCCGTCTTCAGATGGGTTCTAGTGCTCAGTACACTAAAAACAATTGTTAGTGGAAATCTGGTTTTATAGATTCTTGGAGACTGTGTAAGACAAAATTGCCTTTGTTCCTCTCCCCAATTTTTTTAATGACTTTAGCTTTTTGGATCTTGGCATGAGGCATCTTTCTGAGACATCACAGCTGTGCTTGCAGTCCAGTTTCCAGCTCTTTTATTGTAGGCACCGAGACTGGATGGTTCTGTGCTTAGCATTGAAATGATTGGAAGCAGTAATGAATGCTTACTATTAATATCTGTTGAAAGAGGATGTAAAGGCTCAAGGTTACACTATGACTAATAGATACAATTGGTTATCCACCAAGACCATTAAATCTAGCTTTTTTTCTAGAGCAATTTCTTGTCCTGTAAGGACAGTTTCAGGTGTTTGGCTGCAAGACAGGTCAAACACTTCTTGACTGATGGTAGTTTTCCACCAGAGTTTTGCAGATATAATCAGTAACTTCCATGTTCCAAAATGAGAATGTTTTTTGACTATATAGAAAGATAAATCCCTGTGGAGACCATTAGAAGATCCTTCTGGTGTGATAACCAGAACATAAGTAGTGGTGAGGTTTTTATTTCCCCTTGTTTTGGTTTTGTTTGCCATCTAGTATGAGCTACTTTCATTAAGTTTGACCTTGTATCATGCTAAGTGTAAAATAAACTAAGAAATGGCCAAGCTCATAAATTGCTGTGCCATTGTACCAGATTCACCAGGACAAATATACTTGTGCTTTTTTAGTACTTTTAAGTGTTCGCTACTTCTGTCTGGAAGTACTTTTGTTGTTGTGAAAACCAACACAAATTACCTTAAAGATACATTGGCAAACCCTTAGCTCTTTCTTCTCTGTGTGTTCATAGCTCTGGAACATTGCCAGGATTGATATGAATAGGAAGAGTGACTTAGCTATTTCTAGAATTCTCAAGGCAGAGTAGTTGTAAGAATGTGGAACAGTAATTTAGCAAGAAAAAGTACATACTGTAGCAGTCTGGAAATATTGGTGGTCTGAAAGCGCTTGTAACTTAAAAAGAGCAAAGAAAACCTACCAGCACTTGATGGCTTGTAGGATTTGCTGCAGTCATGTTTTAGCTACGCAGAACAATGACCAAATTAGATCAGTCTAGTGACCCTGACTGGAATGTGAACTACTTAGAGCTCTTATCCAAACAGCTGATGTGATCTAAATTGAACCCTAGCTTAGTGGCAATTTTTTTCTAGGAGAAATTATTTATTTGTAAGCCTATAACTTAATAAGACTTTGACATGTCTGTGGGTTTTTGTTTGTGTTTTTTTTTGTTATCTTCCCAGTTCTTCCGTGTGCTGAATGGTTACTCCCTCCAGCACAAGCTGCTGCTTACAGGAACTCCCTTGCAGAACAACCTGGAAGAACTGTTCCACCTGCTGAACTTCCTGACGCCAGAGAGATTCCAGTATGTCTTGCAGCGCAAGTCAGCCTGCCTGTCTTGTCACTTCTATCCCCTTTCTTGTTGTTTTTCCTCTTTTTTCCTTTGTGGCTTTTGCTGAGTGTCTGTTTCTCTGCAGTAACTTGGAGGGCTTCCTAGAAGAGTTTGCAGATATTGCCAAGGAGGATCAGATCAAGAAGCTGCATGACATGCTGGGCCCACACATGCTGAGGCGTCTCAAAGCTGATGTTTTCAAGAATATGCCATCTAAGACTGAACTCATTGTCAGAGTGGAGTTGAGCCCCATGCAGAAGTGAGTGTGAGGGTGAAGAAAGCACCTGCTGTAGAGCTATTGTTGCCCTGTTCTGCTGTTTCAAAGAGGATGCTGAAACAGCCCCATCCTCACTATAGGGCTTTCAACACAGTTGATAGGAGGAAGATTTCCTGCTGCCACTATAACAGAGGGAGGACTAATCCTGTGCTCCGATGTGAGGGATAAAGAGATAGTGAATGCCACTAGCAGAGCCCAGGTAGCTGGCAGGTAGTGCCAGGAGCTGTGCAGTTTAGCAAGAAAGCGTGTTAGTAATTCTCATGAAGGGTATCTGAGTTGTGTGCTTTTTTTAAAATTCTTTTCAGGAAATATTATAAATACATTTTGACAAGAAACTTTGAGGCACTGAACGCACGAGGTGGTGGTAACCAAGTCTCCTTGCTCAATGTTGTTATGGATCTGAAGAAGTGCTGTAACCACCCCTACCTCTTTCCTGTGGCTGCTATGGTATGTTGAGTCACTTATTCTGTATAAGCAAGTTCGCTACTGGCAGTTAGCTCCCTAGCAAAGCATGAAGGGGTTCCCCTTCCTCTCTCTCTGCTTCTATGTTTTTTGGTGGTGGGGTTTTTTTCATTCTGTCTTTATGTAAACATGCCGGAAGGCCTTTCCTTTTCCAGTATCTTTTGTATGACAGGTAGGAACTATCATGTGACTCATGCAAGATGGCGAAGACATTAAGAGTAGGAACTAAGTCAGTAAGAAAGAGGAGGGCATGTAGGAGTCAATTGCAAGAGAAGCAGCACAGGGTAGCACTGATGTTTTCTATAACTGATGTTTTCTACACACTGTGGTTGTGCCAAGCTGAATGACCAGGCTTGAGTCAGAATCTGATGAACATAGCTAGGGACTAAGACCAAGCTACATCTCTTCAAGCTGTTGCCCCCGGCCCCCCCCCCCCCCCCCC
>JAVSBS010017640.1:102023-115309 GCA_033124195.1 Coracias cyanogaster | reverse complement strand
GCTGCACGGCCCGGCGGGGAGAGGCCGCGAGCGAGCGCGGGGCCCCGCCGCGCATGCCCGCCGGGGGCGCGCGGGGCGCGGCCGCCATGGCCGGAGTCTCGGCGCAGGAGGCAAGGGGCCGGGGGGTGCAGGGTAGGGTGCTGCTGGCTGCTCCGTGTGCCCCCGCAGACACCTCTGTGCACCTGGTGTCCCCACAGACACTGCTGTCTTCTCCGTGTCCCCACAGGCACCACTGTGTCCTCAGTGTTTCCACACACGCTGTGTCCTCGGTGCCCCCACAGGCACCACTGTGTCCTCAGTGTTTCCACACACGCTGTGTCCTCGGTGCCCCCACACGGACGTCGCTGGCTCCTCCGTGTCCCCACAAAGGATGCTGCTGTGTCTTCGGTGTCCCCACAGACCCCCTGTGCTCTTGGTGTCCCCACAGACGTCACTGTGCCCTCTGTGTCCCCACACAGACACAGCTGGACCCTTGATGTCCCCATAGCCACATATGAGAGATTACTGTCCCCACTGTGTCCCCAAGCTTGGTGGGAAGTATCTCGCTCTGCCCTCGATCCCCTTCCCCTTTGGGAGGTGGCACGGACGCTTGCGCCCGGACCGCGACACCCCCCACAGACACCATTGTTGCTCAGTGTCCCCACAGCCACACGGAGATATCACTGATTCCATGAGGTCCTCACAGACACTGCTGTCTTCATGATGTCCTCATAGATTCCAATGTGTCCTCGGTGTCCCCATAGCCTGACACAGACACCACTGGCCCTCATAGCCATGTGAGCCACAAGAATCCCTGCAGACTTGAGGCTCTAGGCAAGCTGCTCTCTGCCAAGCAGCTCTTCTTGAATCTCAATGCGGCTAAAAGTCTTAACTGAAAAGCAATGCTGCTAATAAATATTTCACCCAACTCACTGGTTATTACATGTGTAATGATAGCATGGTGTTCTGCTTGGAAGATTACCTGGTGCAAGTTGAGGACTTTAGGAGCAGCTCTGAGGGATGAATCAGTGAAGACATCATGTGTGTTCAATATTTTAATTTTCTGTGATTTTCAGATCTGATTGAGACTTCATTTGCATGTATGTGTGTATTTGTGATGGGTGGGTGTTTTCAAGGTTTATGTTTTTCTGCTCAATTAGCAGTGCTTCTTTTGTAAATGTCAAAATACCTGTCACCTGTTATACATGTTAATACATGTTTGTTTCACTTTTGGGAAGAATAGGTAAACATTGATTCCTGGTGATGGGGCTGTGAGATTATCTCACAGGAGGGGAGATGGATGCTGCTTCAGACCACGTGTTGGGGTTGTCACATCAGCTGGGCTTCCTGAGCTTCTTGCCTACTTCTAATTAAAAGCTCAGTGTAGCAGATGAGTCTGGAAAAAATTCAGGGCCCTGCATTTCAAAAAGACACAAGAAGCAGCTGAAAAATTAGCTCAGAGAGGGATAAATGTCTTTCTCCACTTCTGTTAGCCTTACCTGTCAAATCTGTGTAAAGTTTTCCCTGTGCTCCCCATTGGGAATCCTTTTCTGAAAGGCTGGCGTTCAGAGCCTCATATCTCTGGCATTGCACAGGGCCATCCTTGGCTCAGTCTTCTTGAGAGCAGCACCCAGGAGGGCATACTGCCCAGGACATCAGGGTGAGCTCTGCAAGGCACATCTGCTGCCCTTTGCACAGCTCCAAGCCCTCTCCCCCTGCAAGGACACCAG
Organism: Coracias cyanogaster; assembly: GCA_033124195.1. NCBI lineage: Eukaryota > Metazoa > Chordata > Aves > Coraciiformes > Coraciidae > Coracias > Coracias cyanogaster. The sequence goes on along the minus strand of JAVSBS010017640.1, from coordinate 113,600 downwards.
CTATGGGGAGGCCTGGACCCCATGGGGTGTGGATGGGCTCCTACAAGTGCCAGGTGCTGACATGCGCTGACGCAACAGGCAGACACAGCTCCAGCTTCACACTCTTCTTGTTTGCATCACTCATTGGGAACTCTTGGAAAGCAACGCTGCATTTTCTGCAACAGCACAGTCAGCAAGTCAAATAAATACTCCACACCACACTGGAGATGTCTAAACCTCGAACAGCCACACAGCTTGCCCTGCCCAGCTACTGCTTTACTCTAAGACCACTTCCAGACACAAGCCTTTATTGCCTAGTTTCTCAGGCGCTGCTGCCAGGACCGTCAATCCCACCCATGGGCTGAAGAAAGCTGGGAGAAGCCACCCCAGCATTGTATGGGGACAACCCACAGCCCGGCTGGCATTCAGGAATAAACAGCGTGAAGGGAGCGCATGGTGCTGGTGGGCAGCTTGCTGTGGGAGTGGCAGTGCTGGCTGCAGGGCAGGATGGCAAGGATGGCTGGCAGCATGTGGCATTTTCCTACGTCTGCATTTTCCCATCGGTATGGGAAAGGAAAAGGCGCTCTGTGTGGTGTTGGGATACACTGGCTGGTCTAAGCTGAGGGTAGGAAAAGGTTTTCCAGCCCCTCTAAGCCTTCGTCAGCACCATTTCACTCCATGCCTTCCTATTTATTATCTCCCAAACAAACAAATAAAAGTACCAAGATACCATTGCTGTGATGCAATTACCCCTTCTCACCCAAGGGCCATGTCATGTAGTGCTACCAGTCCCTTGCAAAGGGGACGGCTTGTACATGACCTGCTAGGGCCATTTTGCCTGACACATGACCCCTAACATGACTAAGGCAACGATGACTACCACAGGAGTGATGGGAACCTCTCAAAGATCTCTTCCTCAGCAAAGTTATCTTATTTTTTTAAAGTCTCTTTTGATTTTTTTTTAATTGGTGTCATTTTCATATTATCCATCAGAAAAAGATGTTCCCCTGAGTCCAGTTGTGCCAACCATGAAGGCAGAATAAAAACAGAATCAATTACATCGGTGCCTATATTATCTATAGGTAGTACCACAACAGAGGAGAAGCATTTGCCTTTGGGGTTTTCAAGAAATAAATGCTGTTTAGCGTACTGAGGAATGGGGAAATTTCATTCTGCAACATGAGGCTGCCAGTGCTCTTCCTCACAGTTGAGGAGGTAGATGTTCAAAAGCTGCAGGTCTCCATTTTCCCTGTCCCAGACATGACAGCAACCAAACTCTCTAAGATGATCAGAGGAAAATTGGCTATTTTTTATGAAAGGTTTTCTTTCAGTAGTGATTACTCTGCAGGGGTGGATGCGCTAGAGGAAAGCAGCTGGGGATGACAGAAGCAACTTTTGCTGGTAGGAACATCATAGACATTGCATATCTATCTACAGAGATAGACTGACTTTTCTGACAGATTGTCAGAAAACATTTCTTAAATTAATTGATGCAAAATAGATACATACGATAACCAAAAAAAAAAAAAAGTTCTTCTTTAGGAGATTTCAGTTACAACGTTAATGCTTTTTCCTGACTAAAGGAAAGAACAAGGCCAAAAAGTCTCAGGCCTCTTGCTTTCTGTTTCCAAATGCTATTTTTGTCCAGAGAGGTGTACCCTCTAAAATATTTCCTACTTACAGCTGTCTGCATCCTACCGCAAAACAGCATATTATAGCATCTGCAGGAAAGATCCCTTCTGAAGACACCAAGAGGAGTAGGATTTTCAATAGCTTTTGGTGTTAGCCTCCCTGCACTCACCTTTTTTGGAGGAGACGTTGTCTTCCATGGCGTTGCAACATGCCAAGGAATATTGCTGTGTTAAAAACACAAACAGCATGCAATTCCTGAATTTTCCTTCTAGAGAGATGATCTGAAACGTGGCTGGATGAGCCAGCAAAGCAGCCACACAACAGTCACGACCGTCTGGCATCGTGCAGGAAGGGAAGCAACACGAGTGGAGCCATCATGAAAATTCTGTGTGCGTAACTTCCAGCGGCAATATTTCATGGTGGGTAATTGTGTAATTACCCATTATGAATGGGTAAATGTAGACGAATAAGAGCATTAGCTAAGTAATTTTTGATATTATGTTGATGTATATTGCTGTTTGCTTAGGATACTAAAACAGAGGCTGTTTGGGTTAAAAGGATGCGTGATGTTGGGCTGTTCATTTTCAAGATGCAACATAGCTGCAAAATACCTGGCCCTTTCTAGCTTGTCACTTTGGAGCAGGCTCCAGGAGGTTTAAAAAAAAATCTGTCCCTACCTATTTGTTCCCAGCATTGCAAATTAATTGCTGCTTCTAAAATACTTTTCAGAATAATTACCGAATAAGACCTGGCCTGCATTGCCAGCTCTGTTGTGGGTTCCAGTAAGAGGCAATGCATGCCATGTGGGAATACTCGACCTCTGTGCCTGCTCCTGTTTACATGGTAAACAAGTAGCAGCAAATATGCACCCGCCCAGCAGTGCCTGCGCCACCCCTGTGGACAGCATTATGCTTCTCACCTCTCTCGGCTGGAGCCACTGCAGCTGCATAAAGGAGATCTCAGGTGGCTTCAGATATTGCAAGCAGCATTGGCTGAAGAATATTAAAAGTATTTTGTGAAATGCTTCAAATTTGTTTCCATTTTGTACGGTGTCATAGGGAAGAACCTGCTGATATTAGAAAAAATCATGGCTGTAGCGTTCGTATCCCTCTCCATTTATTCCCATTAGATAGGGGAAATCAGTGTAGATAATGATTTGTGGAAATGGCTGTAAAGAAAAACAGAGCTGAAGCAGAGGCCCTTGCTTTGGAAAGAAAGTACCTGTGTACGTGGCAGCGGGTGCCTTTGAAAGCAGGCTGGCAGGACCCAATGGTTTAGAAGAAACCCTCAGAAAGAGCAAACTCTATTTAAAGCAGCCATTTGGGAGAACTTGACTGAATAGCTCCCACAGGGAGGCTCACATGTGCATGAAAACAAACAAACTCGTACTCTTTATATTAATCCTGGTTAAAGGCCTAAAACCGAATATTTATGAAAGCTGGAAGCAATTAGTGCCTTTGTAAAATCTATGTGCACCAATGGCAGTGAGTCACGGGGATGGTCTAGAAGGGCAAAAAGAGAGTAAAGAGCAACTCTTGTGCTGTTTTGCCTCCCCTGAGATCCCTCATGGCCAAGGAAAATTGCTTGCACTGAACATGAGATTTGGAAAGTGAGGTGAGCCTGCAGCCTGCTGGGGCTGGGGCACTCACTGCTTCTACCCAGCAGTCACCTACCACACCTGCCCAACTCAGATGGTGTGGGTTAAATGAGCCAGGGATGATTTACCTTGTACCTGCAGTATGCTGCGGATGGATCTGAAAATGCTGGCAGGGTGTGCAGGGTCCTCAGCTGGGATTCACTGTTGCTTTGAGACTGATGGCAGAACAGCTTCTGATTTCAGGTGATGTAGAGATGGGCACAGTGCCGCCCGGTGCCGTGGCCTGCTGGCTGCTGCTCTTGGCCTGTATAGGAAGGAGTCCAACATCTGTGATCATTTGTTTCTCACTGCAACTCCGGCCCTTTGGCGATGTGCCATCAAAACGTGAAATAGGTGTTTGCTCGGCTGTACCTCCTCTCCTTTTGGAAAGGCAATTTTGCAATACAAGTCTGAATTTTGTACAGTAGCAGGTGACAAGGGAAGGGAAAAGAAGGAGACAAAGTGGCAAAGGGGCTACTTAAAAATATCTTCCAGTTCATAAAAATGAGACATTTTAGCAGCAACTAAAAGAGAAAGCAGAGGAGATGCTGAGGATCAGCCTCGCTTAGGCTGAGCAACAAGTGGTGCCCAGTAAATGGTATCTTCTCCTGAGGACTTGCTGTGATGTCCTTGGACACATGCTGTGACGGGCCAGACGCTTGCACCTTGCAGCTGGGCAGATTAAAGAACAGCAGTCAAGACACTGGATAAGGGAAGTGTGTGAGTGGGCAGGTTCGAGCAACACATTCTTTCTTTTAGTCATGAATAGAGTCCGGCTGCAGAGTGCTACTGTGAAACACTGCCGCTTGGTAATAACACTAATTTGCAGAGGGGAAATAGAAATCCTGGTGTGTCGTAGGCTCCATTTGTTTCACTGTCTCCTAAAATAGCACAGAAAACAATCCTTGTTTCTTGGTAACAGTGTTATATAGATTGCCATGTTTTCCAAACAGAATGGCTTAAACCGGTGCTCTTTTCACCCATTCACGCACGCTCAGCTAATATTTACACTGGGATACTGGCGGTATCAGGGCTTCGCCAGGAGCAAAGCAAAGGGCCATCAAGGGCTGCCGGCCTCACTTAACCCCTCAGCATCAGGGAAGCGTGGGATGGGGAAGGGAGGCACCACAGGAGACCCAGCTGCTGCACTGTGGATGGTGCAAGAGCTGGGATGCCACCGTTGCAGCTCAGCATTTCTCTTACTAGTGCTGTGGCATTTGCTCAGCCTCCTCCCTGCCCTGCACACACACAGCACAGGGCTCCCTGAATTACAACCTGGGCAAGAAAGTTGCTTTTCTTCAGCAAACTGCCATCCCAGAGGGCACCTTCCTGTTGGTTGAGGGTCAGTCTCTCCTCCATGGTGAGACCAGTTATCTGTGGCCCCAGCCTACTGAGGACTGGCAGAGCCCTCCTGCCAAGAGAGGTGGAGAGCCCCACAGCACTGGGGAACTGGGGCTTGCAATGAGGTCACCTCCTAATCTATTTCTTTGGGAAAGCATTTCAGTCCCTTGAAAAAGTCTGTTAAGCTGTCACTTCCCCTTGCTTCTCCCTCCTTTGCAGGTGCTGGGTGCTGCTTTCTAGACCTGATTAGCATCTGCAGGGAAATTAGAGCTCCCACAACAGCCAGGCTCCAGAGTCAGAAATAGCCGCGTGCACTGAGGTAGGAGTGCTTATGCCACTCCGTAACCAGATTTAGACATGCCGCAGCTGGGGCTGTGTGTGGGGTGCTGGTGGCTGGGTTTGAAGCAGCACTGGCCTCCAGAGGCAATGCTGCACCCCAGCCCTCTGCCTCCTGCAGTCCTTCTGCAGTAGGGTGACAGCCAGCACATCAGCCTTGGTTGCCACCTGTGCCTTGAGGCTGATGCTTGTGATGATCCACCTCATGTGTTTCTCTCAGGCATCTGCTATTGCTCCAAGGCACTGGGAGAGCAAACACTGCAGGCAGAGAAGGGGTGATGCACCATGAGAGCCGTACCAGGGCAGGGGCAGAGGAGGAGAGGCTGAATCACCTTCTTTGTAACACAAAACAGGAGATCCGGAAATTTAGCCACCGTGGGAAACATACTGCATGTTCTGGGCCCCCTGCCTTGCTGCTGTCCTCCCCTGAGCCCACTCACTGTCGGCGAAGTGCTTGGCCCTGATGCTGGCTCCAGTCTTTGCAGCCTCTTCCTAGGATTTATTACACTGAGTGTTAAAATAAATAACACCAAATTAGCCTGACCCAGCAAGCCCTGAAAGGGGGCAGACTCTGTGGCTACTCAGCAAAATCCACAAGCGAGCTGTTTATCTCCACATTCTGGCCAGACTGGCAGCATCACATCTGTGTCAGGTTCAGCATCAAACACTACAGAGAGGATTGTAGCAATATTTTGCTGCCCAATCAGCACTGGCTCTCAGCTTTCAAGGCGTCTATAATTAAAAATGACTGAGGCTTATTGCAGATAGGAGGACCACGGGAGATTTATTAAATGCACCCTACTCTGCTAGCCCAGAGCCTGGAAATAATTGCAGCCGATCTATTCCAGCGTGCACAGGGCTCCTACAAAACCTGGGCTGGATCGCTGCTGTCGTTTAGTGCCTGATTGCGAGCCCTGGGGTAACTGCAAGTCAGGGTGCATCTATTTGCTTATCTTTATGTTTCTTGTGGTAGTTTTTCAGCCAGCCCTCACATTTCAGGAAAGCACCTGGAGAAGGGAGCCATTGATTTGTAGCAATTATGCTCTGGCTGAGTGATTGCTTCTCTGAATGTACAGTACTCCCACCACTGAGGAAATAACTCCTAATTTCTACTAAGGTTTAAAGTGTTTTTAGTCTGGAAGTGCTGATTTTACTGGTCTTCAACAGATCACAAAAAACTTCCAGATAGTGCTTTTTTCATAGTAATTATGAACCCTTGAATTTCCCTTCACATGAGCCACTTCCTCAGGTTTACAAAAGCGACTAGATGGGATTCCTCTGGGTCCACAAACCTCACATTTTATTAAACAGCCCAATCATGATGAATGCCTCAGAGTGACCATTTTAAAATAAACACATTATCAGTACTGCAAAATCTATGTGAATTAATATGTAATATCAGTAAGTAGGACGCTCGAGCAGTATTTTAGGCACAGAATAAATATTTAATGATTTCTGTTCCAAATTTAGTGTGAAAGTGATTTAAATGTGCAGCATGCTCCCTGCTTACATATCAACAATGCAACACAAATACCAGTCGGCTCCTTGCGCGCTTCCTGGCGATACTGCCTCGGGTGCTGCAGAGCATCCTCGCCAGTGGCACAGCCACGGCTCACAGTGCTTTGAAATGTCTCTGCTATTAATTCAGCAAAGGACCAGCTCATACTTGGCAAGCAGACTCAACGCTGCTCGTAAGGACATTGCTGTTGCCATCAGGCAGGATGCAAATATCAGCCAGCCCATTGAGTGTCCCATCCAGGTGCCTGGCCATGGTTAGCAAGAGCAAAAGAGATTGCAGTGGAAGGGAGTGAGAGATTTACCCAAACTGAAAGCTCACACCACCTAGAAAGGAGTTGTTTCTCCTTTGATTATTTTGGAAACAATGGTGAGTATCTTGACATGCCAAGACTTGTTAGGAGGAGAGCTCTTGGGTCCCCTCCTGAGCTGTCCAGGAATTGCTGGATTTGGTTTTCTCGAAGGAATTCCTCTCTGACCACTCTAAAGGATCATTTCTTAATTATTCACATGGGCAATGCCACAGGCAGAATCTCTGTGAAATTCCTGGAAAGAGAACCCCTGGGAAAGTTTTAGGCTCCTACAAATTTGAAGAGGTTGAAAGCTGTTTTTAAAAGCAATCTCTTGCCAAGTTTGATAAAAAAAGGAAGACTTAAGCTGTACCAAACAGAAAAAAAAGAAACTTACCTTCATGCCATTCACTTTGAATCACCTAGATATTTCAGTGTCTCAGTTGCATGCACATTTTTATGGATGAGTTAGAAATGCAGCACCAGGACACTACAATGTAAATCTGAAGAAGCCTGGAGTGGTGGTTTCACCGATGGGGGCTGCTGAATTCAGGGGATCTGGATTGACTTTGCAAAGTCAGTGAAGAACAACGCTTGGCTTTTTCCTCTCCATTTGCTGCAGGCAGCCAGCTCGGATGAGGGGCTGCCATAGGGGTCCAGCTGGTTCCCACAGGCACAGCCCTGCTGCCACCTCACCCTTCCTGCTATGGGCTCTGCCTTCCTGGGCAAAGCAAACAAGAAAGCTCTGTCTTGTAAAACACCCTTTTGCAACCACCCACCCTCAGCTGGGCTTGTGCTCACTCAAATGAGACACAGCTGCTCCAGGCTCATGGAGAAATAACAGCCCAAATATAGCCCTGGTAAAATTACAGACTGATAAAACTCCTGAAGTTTTCACAGAGAAAGTGATTTTCCTGAGCCATGAGAGGTTTGAGGCTGCGCTGCCGGGTGTGTTGGCTGTGTTCACACTGCACATTTTGCAAGCTGGTAAAGCAACTGCTGGGTGAATTTGTCCCTTAAAAAGCATATTAATGCAGAGAAATCTGCCACTTTGCACCATGGAAACCTCCTTTAATAGTTTGAATACACTTTGATTCTCTAATTTACTGATGGGAAAGGTGCTGAGCTGCACAGATTTCAGCCTTCTAAGTAATTTGACATCTCTGTACATGATATCACACAGCAGCAGCAACAGAACAGGAAGGTGTGATGTAGGTTTTAAAAGCATCAGGTTGGATCTCTTCCAAGCATTTGTGCAGCGTTCACATTTCCCATTACTCCCCAAGTATTTTTGTTGCAAGCAGTATCTTTCAGGTTAGATGCAAAATTTCCTTCTTCACCGGGAAACATAATCCTGGAGTCATATCAAGCCCTGTATACATATACATATACATATCATAGAACATATACATATATTATAGAGCATATACACATGCATACATACACACACAAATATTTCTTTATTTGGATATATAATAGCACTAAAATTGCTATAGAACTGCCTCAGCCTATTACTTTAAAAGATTATGTTCTTTGTAATGATCCTAGGGCATTACTAATTTTAAATAAATTATAAGAATAGTCAGATTGCTTAACAAAAATAATTCTCCTGTATCATGGTTTCTGAGATTCACAGGAACATCTTCCTGCCTTGGTCTTGGGTGTTTCTCTGAACAGAGCACCATTTCCAGAGTTATTACACAGAAACAGAAAAGATCCCGTTTAACGGCCAATCAAGCTGCAACAGGTAGTCAGTGTCAGAGGACATAATTTTTCAGATTGTGGACTCGCTGATTGCTTCTGCCACCGCCCTCAGTCAGGGCATGGCTGATCCTACAGAAAAATCCCATTTCAGCAGGTGGCTTGCAGCAGCTGGTCTGTGATACTGGCAAAGCCCTGGTATCGAACAGGGACAGCCACTCCGATCTCCCAGGGCTAATGCATCTCTTCCCATCTGGTGTTGCCTCAAGGACTGCACATGCTCTGGGTACAAGGGCATCCCAGCTTGCTGCCACATGGGTGCTGGGTTTCCAGGGCACCCACCAGCTTCCTGACTGTCTTGGTAGGACTAGGTCATCAATCAATCACACAACTTTAGGACAAGTCATAAACCTCAGCAGTTTTGCAGATCCAGGCTTCGTTTCTCCAGCAGAATTGTGCTGATCAAGACAGAGCTTGTTTCTTTTAAACAGCAGATTTCGAGGAGCAGGGCTGAAATACTGTTTGAACACTTTTTGCTTTATCGGCCTCGCTGGTGTAATCTCTGGTAAGCTGATCTACTGCAGCCGTTTTGTTGTGTGTAGAGCAGAGGAACCAAATCTGTATGTCTCCTCGGTGGCTCTTTGGGCTGTGTTGTAGAAGAAAACTCCAGTCAGCCCCATGCTGTTACAGTGAGATGGTAAGGACGAACAAGGTAATGTGGTCCGCTGATGGGCTGGGGGTGAGGTGGAGAGACACCCAGCTACACAGAGCTGCCTGACTCTGTTCGAGCTATCACGGCAGAATCTGCTGGGGTGTTCAGCTCTTTGCGAGCCCCTCAGGGCTCTAGAGGGATGCGATGGAGGCTTGTTATCATGGCGGCACATGCACCATGCTGTATGTGCGTTCTGCTGTCTGTCCTGTTTTGTACATGCATTGTATTTTATGTACATTGAGCTGTATGTGCCTGGTGCTGCATGCTGCATATGCACTGTGCTGTGCACACACAGTGTTGTACGTGTACCATGCTGGACATGCACTGTGCTGCCCATGCCATGTCTGCTCTGTGTGTAGCAGCCCCTGCTCGGTGCCCAGCCAGCACATGGAGGACCACCTAGCCTCTGTGAGTGTTTATGGAAGCAGGGCTGGCAAAAACACGATGTGAAAACCACAAGCAACAGCTCATGCTAACGAAGATCAGCCATAGAAGGGTTAGCACCACTGCTGAGGGCAGGGCAGTGTTTTACGACGAGTATATGGAGATGGAAATAGCTATGAAGCCCAACAACTCTAGTGGTATTTGCGATGAGAATGAAAGAGACAATTTGTTCCCTCGACTCCTCTAAATTTCCAAACGTACCTTCATAGGGGAAAACAGCCAAAATATTCCCACCAGGGAGGCCAGCAGTGACAGAGGGTAGAAGCAAAGCAACATTGCTCACTAGATATCAAACAGCTGGAAAAAGGCTAATATCAGTTAAACTCTGCAGCTTGAAGCGCAGTTGGGAGTTAAAGAGCTCTTCACTGGGAATAACCATAAGTACAAAAAACTGCCAGCAGACTCCCCAGTCATTGTAGGAGCCAGCACTTGTGTCACCCGGGTGAGCTATCCCTGAGCAGGCATTGTGCTGTGCCTTTTTCCTGCAGGATCCCACCACTGTTAGGTGCTGACCGGGAAATGCAGGAAGATGTCCGTCACCACAGACAGCAAGGATGAGCCTCAGAGTGCTTCTCCTCCGCTATATGGCAGGTACTGGGCTTGTACATGCTCCTGTATGATCAGAAAATCAGGGGTAGGTAGGCAGGGACAACTCCTGCAGAGGGGGAGGAAGATGCCCAACCTCCCCTGCCCTGTGATGACACTGCCAGTACTGAAATCGAAGGATACAATTAAATGGCTTTTGGCCACAAGTGATGAGAATGGATTTTTGAGGCTGGCTGTAGCCTCCAAACCTGAATCTCACACAGTAATTCCTGACTGAACATGCCTGCACTTCAGCAGTGCCTTAGTTCAGGTTCCCCAGTCCTGATGCAAAGCCCTGCAGTGTGGGGGAAGCTGGTGTATCTACACAGCTTATTAAATACTGTCTTTATTAAACATTTTGTGCCATCTTCTCAGCCTGTTGTCTGGGTTTGGCTTCCATTTCATTGTGCCATTTTCTGCTAGGTGACAGCATCATATACTCCCCCTGCATTGACTCATGTAGGGTCTGGTCAAGCCACCTCTTGAGAGGCAATAAACTATACCAAAGCACCAAAGATGCTAAGCTCAGGATTGTTCACTGAAAGCTTGCCTGGCTTCCTTGCTCTGTTTTATGTAAAGCTCTACAGCACTCCAAATACACCTTTCTTTTTTATAATATTTCCTACATATGAGGTAGTATGTTTCTCTGTCTAAAAATATATAAACCAATACAACTATCATGTTTATTTCTAGCCTTCCTACTGTCCTCTACCTCTTGAAAGTCTTACAACAATAGACAAGTGAGAGAGAGAAAGCAAGCTCTCACAAGGCCACTTGCCTTAGTGTTTGCTGCCCTTTTCCCCTCTGAAATAGAAAGTGGATGACTAGGTAAATATTGTTGCAGTTCATCAAGCCCTCTGAGAACATATGTCACAGCATCCATAAGTGGACAGCCTCTTGCTATCTAATTTCCCATGGTAAGCCACGGCTCAGGAGCTGCTGCTCCTTCTCCTCTCGGCAGAGCATTCTCCCTGTAGCCAGGGAGGGCAGGGAGCAGCAGGCTTCCCAAGGAGCTCTTCCCAACATAACTGCCATATGGAGGCTGATTTTTGAAGGAAGCCTCCAGAACTTTACCATCCCCAGCATTTCTTGAGATTTACTGTTTCACATGCTCACACACTCCTTTTTCAGGGTGATGTGCAGGTGATCAGTGCCCACTGGGATGTGCAGCCTGCATGGAGAGACGGGGCAAGCGTTTCACAGAATCATAGAATCATTTAGGTTGGAAAAGACCTCTAGGATTATCAAGTCCAACGTCTTCCTGACCCATGTCTTGAAGCACCACATCTTCTCATTTTTTTAATGCCTCCAGGGATGGTGACTCCATCACTTCCCTGGGCAGCCTGTTCCAATGCCTGACCGCTCTTTCATTAAAGAATTTCTTCCTAATATCCAATCTAAACCTC